>BMAV01025406.1:0-19353 GCA_019973955.1 Trichonephila inaurata madagascariensis
TTCCCCAAAACTTTTTCAGGTAGTATAATTTTAGTTATATATATATTGATGACAATACTTGCATTTCTGTATTGTTCTGTTTGTTTCCTTTAAAAGAAGTTCTTGTCTGTTGACCCAATATTTAGCTGGTTTTCAGTTTCAAATGTAAAAGATGTACTTTATTGAAATAATTCATGTCTACCAACACTGAGTAAACCAACTAATACAATAACCTTGTGTTTAGAATGAGAATAAGTGGCATGTGTTTCAGAAGCAGAAAGTGTACTTACTTCGACTGTGCTGAAATAGAACATAATTCAAAGTGAAACTTTCTTTGGACTTCTGACATTTTAGTGCTATGCATAATTGACTGTAGTCTACTTATATGATGGATTTTCCAGAATATATCCTGTAGATCTTTTATATCCTTTATAAAAAAGTTGATTTAGTTTGGATATTTTCGATGATTTCGTCAAATTCTAGTTATATTTCCTCCATAAAATGTAAAGGCAACTTTTTAAAGCTGATAACTGAATTCATTAAAAATGTTCATTTCCTTATATAAAACATTCTAAAATCTCTAAAGTATAGTCTTTGAATCTTAAATACTTCTTTAACTTTTTGGTTTTAAATTTTTAAGATGTTATTGAAAATCTACTGATATATCTAGACAAGATTTTTTTTATTAGTAACAATTTTCTACATTTCATTTTTATCATTGTTTTTTTACTATCACAATGGTTAATAAGGATTTAAATTAATTTCCTGCTGTGTAATACTTTTCTTTTTATTAATGTATGGTTATTTTTATGCATCCAATACTATAGGGTGAATTTTTTTGTTATTTAAGTTGAATTTTTTTTGTTATTATACTAACTGTTAGTTTTTCAAGAAAATTTCTTTTTATCTGTTTTATTCTTAAACAAGAATATTCGGTTTGTTCATGTGTAGAAACAGGTTTCACTGTTAGCTACAAATCACGTCATTTGGCAACATCCTTTTATTTGATGAATTGGTCACTTGTGTAATACATAAGTACAGTTAATTTTTTTCTCCTCCATATGTACAATTAAATACATTAACTTTTCTACTGCTTATATTTAATATATATTTTTAGAGGATTTATATTTGATTTTTGTTTTTAATAAATAATGTTAGGAATAAAATATTTGGTCTTTTTTTCCATATTACAAATCTTAACAACATAAGGAACTCAATCCAATTTCTATTTCCATATTTTCGGGAAGATTAGAGGAAAATTCCTGGCCTGGAATTTTTATCTCTCACTTTTAGAAAATGGGGAGGACTCTCATTTCCTAGCATTTTGAACTGGAGAAATTTTTGCAACCTTTCTTGGTGACCTTTGAGATGAGCCTTTTTTTACCAAGGAACCTAGAACTTACAAATTTTGTTATTTACCAGATTTTTGTTACATATTCTTGTAGTATCACCTTAATCAAATTTGCACCATATAAATCATGTCACTTTTCACCATTATGCGACTGATTTTTTTTTCTCAAATAAAAGGCATAACAATATTTTTGAGAGGGGAGAAGGTTTTCTTTTGTGCTGAAATGATATTAGGGTGTGATTCGTGCTGCACAAATTTTCTGTGGTGATGTTAATACAAAAATATCCAAATTCCAGCTGAGTTTTATTATCTTAGAATTTGGAAAAACTTTGAAAAAAAAAATCAGAGAGACTTTTATTGCCAATTGCGGAAACCTTATAAAATAAAAAAATCATTAAGCTTAAAAGATATGTTGTGCTATATATATGAGGAGAATTAAACCCTGTTACTTGTAAATGAAGAATTTTTAAACTTCTGTTTGAGTGTATTAACACACAAATATAACTTTCAAACTTTATGATATGTTTTAGATTAAAAAAAAAACATTTTTTCAGAAAATTAGCACTGCTGCGATATTAATAAGTGCCATATTTTTTTGTAATTGATTTCTTTTAGGCTGTTAATAAAATTTTAAATACTTTTTGTAGAAAAGAAACACAACAGTGTTGAAAATTTGTTCATAAACTTTTTGTATAAAGTTTATGTATTCTTTTAATATAAATTTACACAATTTTTACTGTTTTCAATGTTTTTGCAATTTAACTTTTTTCTCCATAAGTTTTTCTATATTAATCTTCAAACCATTTCAAATATTCATATATCACTTTTTTAAAAAAGGAACCTATTGCATATAGTGGAATACCTTAATAGCTTTCTTTTTTGTCGTTGACAGTGGTGTAACAAGAAAGGGATTCTAGGGAATATCAAAACCCCAACTATATAGAGTAGGGATTACTAATTTTTCTGTCTCTTAGCCCACTTGCCATGATTTCCAGTTTGATAAATTCATGAACCAAAAAGTGTATTTGACAGCAGGTATAGAGCTACTTAATTTAAAAGATTTAAATTTTTAATTGTGGTAAAATACTATTTTAAAAACTTATAAACACACAATTGTTAATTTTAAGCATTTATTCATTAAATTAAAACTAATTATCTGTTGTGTAAAAAATTTGGCTGAAAATAATAATAATAATTTTGATGAGAAGAATGAATCTGATACATTTTACCCATTTTTCAACATTTTGCATTACTAATTATGTTGGGCTTAACCCTAAATCACTGTGGCTAGTAGTGTCCAGGATATATACAGTGGGCCACAAAAGTGTTCGTACACTTGCAATTTCTTTTAAAATTTAATGTTTTCGACTAATAAAAATAAATATATTGTAACTGTAATTTTTTTATATCTGCAACTTGTTCTTAATGTATTGACATAGTTAATTTTTTAAAAATAGTATAACTTTTTTTAAAAAATTAATAATTAAAAAGCTACTAAAAATTACGCCACAAAAGTCTTTGTACACTTAAGAAAAATCTCACCTTAGATTTAAATATTGTATTTCTTTCTTAATTTAGTACTTAGTAGGATATGTTTTAGTGTCCACAACAACTTTTAAGCGTCTTGGTATAGATTTAATCAGTTTTTTTGTAACTTCTGCATCAATTTTCCTCCATTGTTCTGTGATTATTGTTTTTACTTCACATTTTGTGTTTATTCGTCTTTTTTTTTTACATCAAAATCTCACCAGATATGTTCTACTGGGCTAAATAAAGTGATTGAGGAAGTATTTTCATAATTTGGGGACAGTTATAGAGACACCAGTGGCATACATTGAGAGCAATGCGCTTGGCATCATTATCCTGTTAAAAAATGAAGTATTTTCCGGTATCCTAGTTTCGGGTGGATAATTTAAAATTTCTCTTTAAAATATTTAAGTAGAACTCATGATTCACAATACCATAAAAAAATACCAAATTATCTAATTTTGTGGCCAATTTACACCCCCCACACAAGAACACTTCCACCACCATGTTTTATTGATCCAACTAGATTCTTGGGATTAAGTTTCAGAAAATTCAAAATTGACAGCAAATTGATTGGGATGGCAGAAAATTCAAAATTGACAGAAAATTGATTGGGATGGCAGATAATTCAAAATTTTTGGTTCCGATGGGCCTATAATAGCTTGTAAATGAAAAAATAAGGAGGTTAATTCCATGAATTTATGTGGAACAAGAACTCCTCCACTGCCATGCTTCAGCATTGAAGTGAAGGTGTTCTGGCGTGGGGGTGTAAATTGGCCCCAGAATTAGGTAATTTGGTATTTTTTTATGGTGTTGTGAATCATGAGCTCTATTTAAGTATTTTAAAGAGAAATTTTAAATTATAAGCCCGAATTTTAGGTATTGGAGATGACTTAATTTTTAACAAGGTAATGACACCAAGCTCTCTGCTCTCCATGTACGCCACTAGTGTCTATAACTGTCCCCAAATTATGAAAATACCTCCTCAATCACTTTATTTAGTCCAGTAGAGCCCAGTTTCCTTCCCAGAGGGGAGCTCTGATGATGTGAAGTTGAACTTAGGAATTTAATATTGCCGAGGGCACCCAAGCAAAACGGGCACTCCAAGGGATTTTTTACATGCCGTATAATCATGCAACATGGCCGCTGTTGATTTTCTGCATCATGAAAATCCACCGACTTGGGCCAGGGTCAAACACGCAACCTTGGGTGCAGAAGGCCTGCGACAAACCAACTACACCACCCCGTCGACTCTGGGGAATATCAATTCCCCATCTATATAGAGCAGGTTTTCCTGACTTTTTTTGTCTCATTGACCATTTGCCATGATTACCAGTTAGGTAAATTCATTAACTAAAATGTGTTTTTGACAGCAGGATAGAGCTACTTAATTTAAAAGATTCAAATTTTTAATTGTAGTTAAATGCAATTTTAAAACTTACCATATTTTCCTGTATATAATCCGCAGATTATGTGTTTAAAAGTTTCAAATTTCGTTGTGCATATTATACGCCGCCGCGGATTATCTGAGAAAAACATTCTCCATCAGAAAAGCTAACAAGAAAGTTTTGGAAGAAATGCCGTTTATGTTTTATAAAATAAATAATAGATGGCGCTTTCATGACTCGGATGATGTATTTCATCCATAACTAGTTTTTGTCCAATTACATTCAAAAGTGAATTTGATTCCTCGGAAGAAAAACCCCAAGGGTCCCTCCTGGGCCCCCTTCTATTTAACATCTATATCAATGACATCCCTTTCACCCCAAACTAGCACTAATATTTACGCCGACGACACTGTCACGCTGCTACCTACAAAATCACAACACTATTACTTTGGCACTTAACAACCACCATATCTACTCCAAAATTACTTCGACACATGGAAAATTAAAATTAACGTAGATAAGACGATAGCAGTTCTTTCACAAAAAAAAAACAAAACCAACGCCTCCTACCTTATTCAACACAACCCAGTGGTCTCGAGCACAAAATCCCTTTGGTTTGATTCGATAATAAACTCACTTGGAAACAAATTTAACACACAAGCGCGAAAAATTGGAAGGCCAAACCTTTCCCCCTTAAATTTGGGCCCGGAAATCTGATTTAAAATGTATAATAAGTTACTTCTCTACACTCCCTTTTGGGTTAACCTATGGTCCCTGGGGGGGCTTTTACAGATTAAAATTTTAAAAATTCTTAAATTGCTCAGAACTCATTAATCAAAATATTGTTAAACAAAAGATATACTAGAAATCCTTTAATTTATAAAGATATTAAAATTCTCCTTCAAAGCTTATCTCAAAAACTGGCTATCTCATTTTTTAATAGACCACCAATATCGACAATGAAAAGTTCAAAAAAAAAACTATTATCCAGACCAGATATTAAAAAAACCAGGAGAATTCTCTGACTCAAATTTTCCCCTAACAATTCTTGTCGCTCACCGGTGGGAGGACCTTTTTTTTTCAATTCTAAATTTTTCTTTCATTTTTAACAATTTCAATCCCACACAGGTAACCATACCCCCCCCACTTGCTCAGTTCCCAAAGCATCAGTGCAGAAAAGGGCCTACCCACAGTGCCATAGACCAATCAGCGCTCCCCCTCAACAACGTAAGGACTTTCCGCCGGAAACCCCGGAAGCATCCTCACTGGCCCCTAGCCACGCCTCCGCCACAACCCCCACCAAAGGAGACCCCCACAAGCCAGGCCCATCTACCTCGAAGGGGTGGAGGAACGCTTCGCGCCTTTCCCAAGACGTCAAACAACGTCGGGAAAAAAAACAGTTACATTTCCTGGCGCCATTTCCAATTTTCTTGACGAGCTAACGTCCTTTTTTAAAATTTTTTTATGTTAAAAAGGGAAAACGTTAAGTTAAATCAAACTTCAAGTTAAAGAAGAAGACTTTGAAGTCCAAAAAACGGGAAGCTGCAAGGTTTTTTTAAGGGTTTACAATTTTGGGATTCGTTTTTTGGGGAAAAACAAGACCAACTTCGAAAATTGTGATCGACGTAGAAAACCCCACTTTTGGGCCCGAATTAGGGGGAAAAAAACAAATAAATGGATTTTTAAAAAAAAAGGGAACAAATGGGATAGCGTCTCGATTTAAATTTTTTATTCTTGTAAAAAAAAAGAAAAAGAAAGGTTTTTCCCCGTTGTATGTTTTGTTTAACAACCAAAACATAGATGGAAATACAAAAAATTTTTTCGTTTTATTGGGGTTATCAAAAAAAATATTATCATACATTTTTAAAAAAACGTTTAATTAATTTTTGTAAAATTTTCTTATTTATTTTTATCTTTGTGACACTATTATCGGATTTTTTATTTTAGATTATTCGTGAAAAACCCGCCGCGCAAGTAAAAAAACAAACAGGTTAATTTTTAAAAATTTATTAAATTAAATTAAAACATTCCTGTTGCAAAAAAATAAAATTTTAAATTTTATGAGAATAATCAGATGCATTTTTAAACCCTTTTTTAAATTTGCATTAATTATGTTGGGGTTAAACATAATCAATTTAGTTAGTAGTGTCCCTATATATATTGGAAATTGACAAATCTCAAATTTTCCTTTTCACAAAAAAAAAAGCATTTTAAAGTTTTTATCGCAATCATCTAAAATTTCCCAGAATGAATAACAAGTATGTCTTCTTAAAAAGCCAATTTTTAAAATACCCAATTTCCCTAACCCGATTTTTTAGATCTTCTTTTGGGTATATTCCGATAATTTTTCTGTTTGTTTGGGGGTTAAAGGGAACATTTTAGTTTTTTTTAAAATGTGGGTTTTTTGCTTTTGCTTGATAATACTTTTTTATATTACGGAAAATATTTACCGTTTTTTTTCCCTGTAATAACCGGAATTATGTTTAAAAAGTCTCAAATTTCATTGTGCGTTTTGGGAATGCCGCTCCCCGGGGTTTACCCAAAAAAACATTCCCCAAATCAAAAAAGCTAACAAAAGTTTTAAAAAAAACCGTTTATGTTTTATAAAATAAATAATGGGGTGGGGGCTTTCACGACTGGGCTAACGTATTACACCCATAATTGGTTTTTGTCCAATTACGTTTTAAAAACGGTTTTTTTCCTCGGAAGGAAATAACATTTTCAAGTCGCTGGCGTCATTTAAAATTTTTCTTGACGAGCTGTTTCGTCCTTTGAAAGTTTTTAAAAGATGAAGCAAAACGTGTTGGGTTTTTACTGCAGATTGGAAAAAAAAAAGCTGAAAAAAGGCCCGGGAAAAGAAATTAAAACAAAAAAACCCCAAAGGAAATTTTTAACGTTGACGAATCGAATTTCGTTTTTTGAAGGAAAAAACAAAAAACAAATTCCGAAAAATTTCGATAAGACGTAAAAGGGGCCCATCGTCGTGGAAAACCTCACTGGCCAAATTAGAGGCAGAAATAAATAAATGAATTTTTAAAAAAGGGGCGATGGGAAAAATAGTCTCGACTTTGGCAATAAAAATAAAACTCAAGTTATACGCGGGAAAAGAATATTGTTGCTTCTCTGGTTGGCCCCTGATGTTACCGGTTTTAAAAAACAATTTAGTCGTTCAACGGTCGGACAGAAATTACCTGATGACTTGGGGGGTTTTACGACTTCTTGACATTTTTCAAAAACAAATTATTGTTGGGAAAAAAATTTTACCGAAGAAATTTTATTTTAATATGGACAAATTCCATTATCGTTTGATATTCCACCTTCCAGGACCGTCGACGTTCAAGGAGCCAGTAGTATTCCTATAAATACTACTGGAAATGAAAGAACGTCATTTACTGTAGTTTTTTGCTGTGCTGCAAATGGTTTGAAATTGCCGCCGATGCTAATTTTTAAAAGAAAAACGCTCCCAAAAGAAAACTTTCCTAAAGGTATGGAAATTCGTGCGAATGAAAATGGCTGGATGAATGAGCAAATTATGTTGTCATGGCTTCAGAGTATATGGCGGAAACGCAAAAATTCTTTTTTTTCGTCCTAAGGCATTTTTAATTATGGACTCCATGAAAGCCCATGTGAGTGAAAACGTAAAAAATGTTCTGAAGTCCGAAATGTCTGCAAAAATTGCCATAGTACCTGGAGGACTGACAAACAAATTGCAGCCCTTAGACGTCGGTATTAATAGATCTTTCAAATCAAAAGTTAGAAAGTTATGGGAACAGCGGATGTCCGATGGAGAAAAGAACTATACAAAAACGGGAAAACTGAAGCGGGCATCATATGAAAATGTCTCCGACTGGGTCCTGAAAGCATGGAATGACGTCGTGGAAACTACAGTAAGGAACGCTTTTCGAAAATGTTATATTATTGTTAAAAATGACTCTGACGATGAGAGAGATGAAGACTCTTTGCTATCCAGTGACTCAGATGTGTTACGCGAAGATTTGATAAATTTATTCATTTCCGAATCTGATGAATCAGATTTTGAAGGCTTTTTTTATTTGTTAATAAATTTTTTCATCATTCAAGGTAATATTTTTATTTTGAAAGTGTATATGGGTGTAAAAGGGGGTCTTAATTTTTTTCTGTTAACTTGCTAAATTTTTAAAAAAGAAAAAAAAGGATTTTTTCCGCGTGTAATGTTTTGCTTAACTACTTAAAACATAGATGGCAGTAGCAAAGAATTTTTTTGTTTTATTGAGATAATAGTACAAAATATTATGATACATATTTAAATAGATGTGTTTCATAATAAATTTTGACCTCTGTACAATTTCTTACTTCTATTTTTGATTATATTCTTTATTTTTTATTTTATGTGTCATTATCGGCAGTTTATATTTTGGATTATTCGCCATCAAAACTGCCGCGGATTATACGCCGCTGCGTATTATACAAAGTTTTTTTTTTACTCGAAAAAAAGGCTATGCGGATAATACGCCACTGCGGATTATATACAGGAAAATACGGTAGTTAATTTATACTCTTGTTTAAGTTGTAAAGGAGGTATAAATGTAAATCACACCTTTGAAGGTGCTGCGTATTTAAACAGAGTCTAAATTGCGTTTGTTGACAAAGATTTTGCATCCATCCGATCCATTTCCATTTATAGTCAGAATGCTCAGATGCGGGGTTTCACTTATTGTAGGAAACGCTAAAAAATTTGCATCCTCAGACACAGTTAAGTGAGGAGTGTAAGAAACACTAACCTTATTAATTAAGTGCATACTGTAATATTACTATGGTCAAAACATTCTTAAATTGAATTTTAAAACCTTAATTAAGGGCATTTAAATAGTGAATGTAGTTTGAAATGTCAAGTTCCTGGCAGATTATCTGTGACAAATTGAGAATGTGATAAAATTCAGGACTTCGAATACTATAGGTATTTCTTTATCTTAATTCTAGCAAGAAATAGCGAAACGATGGTCCTTGACTTAATCAATTGTAGGTTGTTGCCTTGTAACTGCAAGTTAATCTCAGTGAAAACATCCCACTCACTCATGATGAGATTAAAGGAGTGTATAAACAATGGACTGAATGCCCCTATAAAAAGAACAGAAAAACTAACTTTATATGTGAAAAATGTAATAAACATATTGTGTTTCCTATTTTTCTTCCTTTTTAACTTGTGTATACAAATTTTACACCAAAAAATAGAATGTAAACACCCTTAGCTATGAGATACCCTGTGCGAGAACTTTCAGTGGTTTTTTTCGCTTGACTGATGCCGGGTTAAAAACTAAATGATATCATTGGATGATTTATTGTATTGCTAATACATTGCTAATGTGGTTAACATTAGTAGCACATTGCTATTTTAGCAAATGTTTCAGTCAAAACATGAATAATGTTTGGCACTAGGAAAAGAAAATTTGTCTGATTGTTTTTAGAAATACTGAAGTTTTTAAATGTTTACTTGAAATATTTGAAATTTTTTTTCAAAAATCGTAAAATATAAGTTATATGAAACCCGATATTTTAAATCTTGTGGTCTAGAACAGTGCTCCGCAACCTTTTTATCGCCGCGGACCGGTCAACGTTTGTTAATTTTACCGCGGCCCGCTGAGGGGGAGGATGTCAATTGTCTATACTTTAGACTGTTTTGATTTAATAATTTTAATTTAATTGTATTTATATAATCGTGACTTCTGAATAAAATATACCTACACCAAAAAAATGAATATAAAGTGATTTAACAAGGAATATTAAGTGATTTTCATGAAAAGTAGCCCAAATCTAAGAAAAATATACCATAGTAAATAAAAGAGAAATAATTTAATGTTTCTTGTGCGGACCGGTAGTATTTGTTCCATGGACATGTACAGGTCCACGGACCGGGGGTTGCGGAACATTGATCTAGAGCAGTGCTCCGCAACCTTTTTATCGCTGCGGACCAGTCAACGCTTGATAATTTTACCGCGGCTCGCTGAGGGTGAGACAAGTTGATTGTTTATATTTTAGATTGTTTTGATTTAAGAATTTTAATTATTTTTTTTACACTTAAATATGCCTTTAGAATAAAATATAGTTACACCAAAAATGAATAAAAGGGATTTAACGTGGAATATAAAGTGATTTACGTGGAAAGTTGCGCAAATCCAAGAGAAATGCACCACTTTAAATTATATGGGGTAAAATCTAGGAGAGCCCACACCATTGGCGACAAACCGAAATAAGCGCCAAGCCAGAACCAGATGGCGCCAAGCGAATATAGCGGGATAAGGGGGATGCGTAATGAAAATATATGTAAACAATACTGAAATTAAACATTTGAGATAAATAATACAAAAACAGCACTTACTTTCTTACTAGAGATCTTTTCCAAGTGGAGGGTACAACGTAATAACAGATTTTAAGTCCTTAAGATCTCATTGCTAAGCGAATGATCGTGTGAGCGCCGCCATATATATTCTCCATTCAAATCCATCCAAAATTGCACTCTTTTGTTTGTATAATCCCATTCACTCATTACATTTAGGACATTCATAACTCTAAGCAATCAATCCTTCCTTCATTCACCATTCAATCAATTCTTTCCTTACCTCTAGCCCAGTAAATTTAAGGTATATTCACAGGACAAGCTGCCATAGTTCCAGCCCGGTGTCCACACTGTACAAAGATCCGCTCGTTGTAGGGCACCGATCACTGTTAAATCGGTTCGAGAGGGGAAACGCCACCTTTCCCCGGGTGTGGTGTGTAGTTAGGAGGGTGCCAGGCTAGTTTGTCGTTCCACGGTCCCCTTGACCATGGACTGGTAATGGACGGGTGGTCCGGGCGCCAAAAGCTCCTTCTCGTCTAGCTGAAATAATCGCGACGGTTAAATGTACAACAATTAATTTTTCTTACCTTCACATCAACAAAGTAAAAATTTAAGGGATATTCAACACAAGCTATACTTCCAGCCGGTGTCCAAAACAAAATGATATTGAAATGCCATCCGACAAAATACGAAAATTCCAGAAATAGTTAGGTTTACCGTATCTAGTGTATCAAAGTAGGGTTACCAAGATGGCGCAATTATCGCCAACCAAAATAATTCACGCCAAGGGTGTGGGCTCTCTTAGGACTGAACCTAAAATGGCAATAGTTTAATGTTCTTTAGGCGACCCGGCACCATTTGATCCCCGGACTGGTACCGGTCCGCGGACCAGGGGCTGTGGATCACTGGTCTAGAAGAATAAAGCATGCACTTTCTCAGATCATAGACTCGATTAATCCCGACGGTCAGAATGTGGTACAGAGCAAATTGAATGTTTTGTTCCTTAAAAAGTGTCAAAACGGACTCATTTTAGAAAAGTTTGCAAAAAGAGCAAAATATTATTTTTAAACAAGATAAAAGTATATTGTTGTGAAATAAACAATATATCCTATTCAAGATTTATTATTGTTTTTTCGATTTTGGTATGGAAGAAAGGAAAACATTTTTAAATGTTGGAAATTTTACCCCTGCCATCTTTTGGAGTCTCTGAAGTTCAAATTAGAAGGGCATTACAATAATTTATTTTATTATTTTTATTATTTTCTATTTTAACTTATCATTTGGAAATTAAAATGTTCAAAACGGATTCTTTAGATTATTTCCCGTCTTATGGTACCTTCGGTGCGATTCTGCATTTAGTGGTTCATGTAAAAACAGCATCACATATATACATGCATGCATTTGTTTACTCTCAAGTTTTTATAACGTAGATATGTATACGTGAATATGATTCGTAGATACATGAATATGTATTTATATTATAATAAAATATTAGGTAGATAAATAGATAGCATCTGTAACTGGAATATTCCTTTCATTGAAAATTAAAATTAAAATGATTGTTGAACCCATTTCTTACGCTATCTACGTGGAGCCCTGGCCTCATTGTTAGACCATTGGGATTCGGTATAGACCGTTTTGAGAATGACTGATATAGAACAGTAGATTTTTCATTTTTAGTAATTATATTTATTCTCTCTAGGGTAGAACATGGTTACAAGGAGAAAAAATTGTTTATATCAGTACTTACCTATGCAAAAATAATGTTCTATGGTGTGGATATTTGGAGAAAAATTATTTCAAAATTTAATATTGCCGCAAAAAAGGGTTGTACAGTGTTGTTGTTTGATTTTTTTTCCAGTTTTGTATACACTTAATTCTTGAGTACTATTACACAGTACATAACGTAATAAAATTCTCATCCAAGAAGGTATTTAAATTTTGTCACAATGTTCCTTTATTTTTGTGTGTATTGCTCATGTTAACCTGATTTTTATGATAAAGTATTTCATGAATATATTTTTAGAAACTAATATGTAATATATATTTTAGAGTTTGATTGATTTGTTATTTAAAAAGCCTACTAATTTCTTCAGATATCAGAACAAAATTTCTAAGCTGATTGTTTAGAGCTGTGACAACCAGCTGAATATTTTTACTTCAAAAATTGTAGTGAAGAATAAAATTCTCCTTCTACATGTTCTACATTATATTGATTACATTTCTTTTTCTTTTTTTCATATAGATGTAAAAATAACTTCATATTCTGAAAGGAAGAAAGGTGCAAGAGACTCATTTTCTCCATTGCAGACATTAAATTGAGGTTTTTGGTGAAACAGCTGTGAAAAAATTGTCCATTTTAACTTTGGAAAATGGTTTTCACTCAAAGGAACTTGAGACATCATTATTTACATGTTCATGATGATAAAAAGTCTTATGTTTGTCAAATCTGCAACAAGGGCTTTTCTGGAAATGGTATTTTAAAAAAACATTTACGTATTCATTCAAAAGAAAATTCTTATGTTTGTGAAATGTGCAACAAGGGCTTTTGTCAACTTAGTCATTTAAAAAAGCATTTACGTATTCATACAAAAGAAAAGCCTTATGTTTGTGAAATGTGCAACAAGGGCTTTTCTCATGCTTATAATTTAAAAATACATTTACGTGTACATACAAAGGAAAAGCCTTATGTCTGTGAAATATGCAACAAGGTCTTTTCTCAAGCTGGTAATTTAAAAATACATTTACGTGTACATACAAAGGAAAAGCCTTATGTTTGTGAAATATGTAACAAGGTCTTTTCTCTAGCTTATAATTTAAAAAGGCATTTACTTGTACATACAAAGGAAAAGCCTTTTATTTGTGAAATGTGTAACAAGGGCTTTTCTCGATCTGCTGATTTAAAAGGACATTTACGTACTCATACAAAGGAAAAGCCTTATGTTTGTGAAATGTGCAACAAGGGCTTTTCTCTACCTGGTGCTTTAAAAAAACATTTACGTATTCATACAAAGGAAAAGCCTTATGTTTGTGAAATATGCAACAAGGGATTTTCTCAAGTTTGTAATTTAAAAACACATTTGCTTATTCATACAAAGGAAAAATTTTATTTTTGTGAAATGTACAAAAAGGATTTTTCTCAAAATGGTGATTAAAAAAAAAAAACATTTATTAATTCATACGAAGGAAAAGCCTTGTGTTTGTGAACTGTGCAACAAGGAGTTATTTCAAAATGTCTCTTCAAAGGCCCCGTTTACATGGACGAGAAATACCGGAAAAATGCAGGGTCGCATCCTCTTTGCACCCGTTTACATGACGACCCGGCAAAATATCGGGTCGAAATGCAGGTTCTGTTTTTGTTCCTGCTTTCGACCAGGAACTTTAGGATGAATGGGGTGCTTTTATATCTCCCATGATGCATTGCGCCAGAGATTCAAGATGGCTGCTGTTGTCAAGTTCGCGCGTTGGTCAACTAGCACTAATATTGATGGAACTGTCCGAGATTCGGAAGTTTAAAGTGCCCATATCAGATTTAAAAAAAGATTCTATTCAGGTACAGGGAAGAATGTAAATAAATTTATCTTTAGTATGCTCTGCATGTATGTTTCCAATATTGTAATAAGATGATACAAATATTTTAAGACAAGTTTTTGAGATTGATTTGAAATTATTACAATATAATATTTTTATAGAAGTAAAATTGCATTTTTTTTTGTTATTTTTCCTGATTTATCTTATTGAGTGTTTCCATGTAAGGAGTAAAAAATTAATAATATCTTATAATTAAATAACTCCATAAAGGTGTATTGAATTTTTTACTGTGAAAGTTGATATAACCAATAGAATGAACTGTTTTATATTAACATTCCTTTAAATACATGAGGATAAGAACTTAAAGAGAACATTTCATTTTCTAAAATCTTCAATTTTGATTCACTTTTACTTAACCATTAAATTTTTGTTATTAAAGCAAACCATGATTTACTGTACCAAAAGATATCCCTTTATACACACATACCTACAAAATTATTTTATAAAAGTAGGTTAAATACTACTTTTTTCTCCTCAAAGGATTAAATAATCCCACGATTATAAAACATACTATGAACATGTTCTTATGAAAACATTGAACATCCAAGAAAATACACTTTTTTTACAAACAAAAATTAATTTAGCTTTTTAATTAAAGTTGGTTAATATGAAAGTTTTTGTTTGATAATTAGGAATTCTGAGATGGTAATAAAATTGCTTTTAATATCATTTAAAGGTTTTGGGTATCTGAAAAAACAAACATTTGATATATTTTATACACTGACTTCCTTTGTAATTATTACCCATCAAAAGGTTTGAATTTTATTAAAAATGCCTGTTCCCAAACATTTCTGAATGTTAACATGTTTAAAGAAATAGGCTTTTTAATAAAATTATTTTATTGTAGAACAAATTAAATTGTTTCGTGAAAATTTCTCGTATACGGTTTTATTTAATAATCATACTCATTTTAATATACATCATTTATTGACACTTAATTTTAACATTACATGAATGCACTATAAGTAAATAAAGCATTTCACATATCTGCTATATAAATCACACTCTCTGAAAGTAACATTATACTGTAAGAACAAATCGAGGATCTATCTGCCAATATTCAACATGCATAATATCATGTACAATTATTATATCTCAATTTTTATCTTATTGATAATATCTAATAAAATTCTCTGAAAATCTTATGAATGGCTTTTCGCAATTTATTTACAACAAAAAAGTATTAATTTTTCAAAAGAGTATTAAATGTCATTAGCCCGAATAAATCAAATGAAACAAAAAAAAATTTAAGAAAATTATCTCCTAAGTCAAAGATTTCATAGATAAAAAGGTCAAATTATGCAGAATTTCTAAAATGTTCACTTTAGGTTTATAACATAAAAACTTAAATTTTTAAACACCTAATGATTAGGCAATTAATAGTAAACAAAAAATTTTAAAAACATTTTTTTCTTCAAAGTTTCTGCGAATTTTATTTACTCTAATTTCAATACTATCAGAATTAATTTAATCAAATTAATGCTTTTTTTTCTTTTGGATACAATACATTTACAAAAGTAAGATTTGAAATGGTCTTCCTTGTTTACGAAGAAACTAATGGTAAAAACTAGTCTTTTAGTCAGCCACCTGTGCGAAATATACCAGAAACTAGAAAGCAAAAACCTATAACATTTGTATATAGGTTAGCCTACAAAACTTTTCATAGTATTTTTGAGAAATTGTATATAGTATGGGTCCAGATTAAATGAAATATCACAAGAATTTTGAAATTTCAGATCTTACAAACTGGCAGAGTTATAAAATCCACTTCTATACAGTCAACTTTCAGAATTTACATAGAACAAATTAGAATACTGAAATCATGCAACTTATAGAAAGAAGTTGAATAAAAACCAAATACATACCCGTATATATAACAATAATATATACATTATTTTTGTAAAATATCTCGATAAACCTTTTTTCATGTCCTAAAAATACAATAAACCTTTGTATAACATTTGTTCATCATAACAGTTATAGTTACATATTAAATACTAGAGCTTGTTATATTTTTTTAAAACCACCCTAATTTTCCTTGCATTAATTTAAAAAAATAAATCTACACATTGCATATACTTAAAACTACATCAAAAATAAAGGGGTGAATGGATACATACACAGTAAAATTGACAAAGGGTTTTCTTTTATTTTTTTAAATATGCTTCAGTTCATCCAAACTTAAACTTATTTGGAGAAATGCATTGACATGTTATTTCGTTATCACTGACATGCAACTGAAGTGTTCTTTTATATATTACATTAATACTTTAATAAAAATGGAAGATGAAACGATATCAGGAAAAAAGATTCAGAATTTTCGTTCTGAAATTTAATGTTTAAAAATATAATAAAGTTAAGAGACTAAATTAATTCAAATCATTATTAATTCGATAAGTTACCAAAGTTTATCATTAATAAATTAATCGCAATTTGTACTAATTGTAAGCAAGATTCTTTTACCAGGGCAATCCTAAATTTCATGAAACTTCTCAGCTCCCCAAATTACACATGAGCAAAATATTAAATTACTTCAAAGTTTCTCTAAGAAATTTTAAATCAGTACTCGTACCATTCCACAAATTTTGGAACATGCATTAAACTGCCGACTAATCTCACCAAGCAAAAAGACATAACAAATTTTAAAAAAAACCAATTACATCACTATTATTTTTACTGTGATCAGGGACATTTTCTACTATTGGCTGTATATCGCAGCATTTGGCGGTTTTTTTATTTGAAGATATTGGTCGATATTATACAATACAAGCACTCCAAATTTGTCCCTTAAGCATATGTTACCCTAAAGTATCAGTGATTTTGGATGATGAAACACTTATTTTTGAAAAAAATTCTTTGAAATCACCTTTTTTTACTGAATTTTACATGAATATGGATTATTGTAAACAATGTCAAGTTATTCATTTAAGAGTAAATAGAAAGTTGAAAAAGGTTATATTAAAATTCTGAATATTTCCAATGCTTTTAGAAAATAAACATCCTACAGAAAATGTCTATATGTAAAGTCGTATTTCGTTTCATGATCCTAATTACCAATAAATATCATAGAACTGATCTGAGTACACTTCTTGGGTCAATATTTGTAACGAACTCAATGCGACAAATTTATTTTGGTCTTAAATTTATTAGCAGGATAATATCAATATACATGAGCATTTAGACTTTAATACTTATGTAAAAAAAATCCAGAGTATTCTTATGCTTAATACATTTCAGCTGGGGTTGCACAGATTTCTTTAACACACAATGTTGATATTTCAATAACAAGTGTAAAGTCTTTATATGAAATTTATTAAATTTTATCTTTTAACTGTACAAATACCAATAATTGCATATTTGTTGACCATAGTAAAAAAAAAGGTTCATCTGTGTGATAAAAATTTATATCAGTCAAATTCAGGAAAACAGATGTCCTCACATAATAAATAGATACCAATAATTATTTTTTTTGTAAAAGAATTATAGATTTAAAAATGACTTTATTTTGATCATGTACAAGAGAACAGGAATTTAATATTCAATATATGCACACAATATATTTTATATCCTATAATACAATATTTTAATGCCTTAATTTTTACCACATTCAGAATGTAATTCTCGATAAATTATATATTTTACTAAAATAGTACTGCGAATACAGACTTTCAAAATGTTGCATGATTTTCTATATATAATTTTACAAATGGTAATTTTCATTTCTAATGTTTGAAAGTGGTATAAATATATATATACTTGTTTTAATATGACATGTATGATTACATATCAGATTTTTGTGTTTTTATTTTAGATAATTAAAACAGAAATATCTCTTTTAACTACTCTGAAGATGTGTAAAACAAATAAAATTTAAGCTAACTAAATATATTTTATCTTTTTATATGTATGTTCTCTATATAATTTAATTTAAAATAAACAAAAATTCCCATTCCTGTAGACATCTATCCAAAGACCAATTGGATTGTTCGGCCACTTTTCTTGCCAAATCGTAGGTTTTCTACTCCAAAACACAACATACAAAATCGCGCCAAACTGGCGATATTTCAAAATTTATCGGACCAGTGGCCGATTCGATCTGTTTGGAAGTTGCTTATGTGAACATAAAAATAGTAGAAACGTAGTTCGGTTTTTGGTGGCGACGGTTTCTAAATGGTTGGTATTGAAAACAAATGTCATTCTTATCCATGTTTACAAAACACTCGAATTTTACCGGGATATTAAAAAGATTTTTTTCCCGACAATCGACGTCAAATCGAAATTTTAGCGGGTATAATATAAATTTGAAAGCATAAATAATAGTAAACAAAGAAATGTTTGGCGGTAAAAAAACGAAAACATAATCACATGTCCTCTTCATGATAATCGCGCTAAAAATTCTAGTTGTTTCCATGGTTACATTTTATAATCACGTGAATCTATCAACCAATCACCAGATTCTCAAGTAAACGCACCCCATTCTCATGTAAACGGGTCGAAAAAATATCCCGGCTTTCGTCCGCATTTCGAAATTGCCGGTATTTTGCCGGCTTCCATGTAAACGGGGCTTTAGGTACTCATATAGCTCTTTGGATAATTAGGTATGGGAAGTGAATCTAATTTCGCGACACACACACAAATACCCTTTTAATAGATATTAAGAGCAATTGGAATATTTTGTGTTAAAGAATTCATAATTATATTTAACTTTTATACTTCTGTTGTGGAACAAGCTAATAGAAATAGATATTAGAACATAATTTTATTTTATTAAATATTTTTCTCCTATCAATTTTTAACTAGATGGAAGTTGATAATTTTGAAATAAAATTCATTTAACTAACAGAATTATGGAAAGCAAATTTGCAGTTATTTTCACACTGATAACAACAGCTATTTTAAATTGCTGCATGCCATTGTTTGAGCGATTTAACTGTTTGAAGAAAGTAGCATGTCCTCTGCTTTTGGCATTTGGTTCTACATATATATGTTAAGAAATATTTTGTGATATGAAATATTTTTGAGTCCATAAAAAAATGGTTTAACAGCTGAGCATTCAGAATCATATATCAAATTGAAAGTCGCCAATTGTTCCCTGATATTTCTACATTAAATAGAGCTTTTCACACACACACACACAATTCAAAGTTCTCAATAAAATTTTATTTTTTTATTTAACTTTGTTGTGTATGAACTTTGAAAAAGTT
>BMAV01025409.1:0-41207 GCA_019973955.1 Trichonephila inaurata madagascariensis
GTATATATACGTCCTGGGAAATTGACGCTTTGGCTGACAGAGACGTTTATATACGTCGGTGGCAATTAAGAGGTTAAAGCCGTATCGTAGTTTTATCATCAAAGTATAATATTATTGAATTCATTACACTGTTATTGTTTGTGGGGGGCACGACTAAAATTATGATTGAATATTGGGTCGCGAATATTGAAACTTTGAGAAGCCCAATTAAGCTGAATAAACTATCGTCTTAACAAATGCTATTAATATTACGCAAAAATATTTTTTGAAATAAAAATATTATTTTCAGTCATATTTAATTAAAACAGTGTTTTAATGTAGAGAACATACATTAGAAAATAACATATTAAAATAGTAGAGCTTTTCGTGCATTACAACTTTTTGTTTTATGCCTTTACAAACTTTAAATGTGTTTTTCTCAGATTTTAATTTTGAAGGTATAAGTATTTTCCAATCCATAAGGCTTTTTTTCTTTTCAAGATAGAGCCTTGAAATTTTTTGTATACACTTCCAAACGTATGTTCTATAAAAGTTAGAATGGATTTAGGGCTGAGATCTCTAATTATTCTTTTAAAGTGCTAATATTTTAAAAATTTTCGTGTTTTTTCCAGGTTTTTCTAGAGAAATAATTATTAAAAATCAACACGGGAATAGATTTTCCAATCTTTATTAACTTTTGTTTGTAATAATCTAAGAAACATGAATTACTTAAAATGACTAAAAAATTTAAAAAATTGAGTATTTTATAAAAGTTTCAAAAAACTTCACAAATTCCTAATTTTTTAAAATTGTAAAATAATGGCTGGTCAAATTGACTTTTTACTTATAGAATCAGCTTAATAATATAATCTAAATATAAAACATAAATTATTTTTTTTAACAATCTAAAAAAATTTTTTTTTTAAAAAGGATACTGTGCAGTCTTAAACAGTTTCTAAATATCAGAAGTAAAATAAAACGCATAAACTATATCATAAAATAGATAGTTTTAAGTTTTAATACATTGAGAAATATTCATAAATAAATATACTTAAGAACACAAAACATTTTTAGTAAAAGAGAAAACTTTTATATAATAATAAGTTATTTAATTATAATATATTAAAGTCATGTAATATATAAAATGTGCCAAAAAAAAGTTATTTTTTAAATAAAGGAGTTTAGCTAATGGCGAAATGAAT
This sequence comes from Trichonephila inaurata madagascariensis, assembly GCA_019973955.1. Lineage (NCBI taxonomy): Eukaryota > Metazoa > Arthropoda > Arachnida > Araneae > Nephilidae > Trichonephila > Trichonephila inaurata. Next base: position 1,182 of record BMAV01025409.1, read on the forward strand.
AAAAATAAAATAATAATTGTTAGCGAAAGTTAAAAAATAACATTTAACAAATCTTTTTTTTTTTTACCAAAAATTAATTCTAAAAAGTTTATCGAAGATAAAAGGAAACTTTACTTAACTTCTTTTTTACACAAGCATATTTACTTTTATTTACAGTTTTAATTTAACTTATCTTCGTAATTTTCAAGATAATAGATTTTGTGTTTTTTAGATATGTTTAAAAAATTCTTTTACAATTTATTTTTACCATTTTTATTAAAAATTCTAATATTACCTGTGATTTAAAAATGTCGTTGCTTGAAGCAAAATTAATTGATTCAGTTTATTCTTTACTTACATTCATGTCTGAAACTGACTTTTATACTTAGAATAGCTTTGCATAATATATTTTGAAATTATTTGAAACAATATATTTAGACAAATTTTCAATGGCATAGTTATGTTTAGAGTAATCTGATACGGAATTCAGTATTTAAAATTACTTTTATGTTCCATTATTATTAAATAAACATGGTGGATAGTTAAAAATATAATGCAAAGCGCCTTTGAGCTAATTTTGGAAAAAGTCCCTTAAAATATTTTATTTTTCTTTTTGTTGCAGATTAATTTAAGAGTTATTATTTAGTTTATCATGATTATATTTTTAAAACTGGTACCAAAATCATTTTGAAAACAGAGATAGTTCTATAGAATAATTTTTACTTACAATAGCATATCGTTTATATTTCATCATAGGCATATTATTTGTATTTACAACAGTGGCGTATTGATTGATTGATTGAATATTAACGTCGCACTGCTCAGCTACACGAGGGCTGTTGGCGACGGACCACGTAACTTTGAACCATGGTCAAGTGACGTGGACGATACCTGAGCTGGCACCCCCCTCTCCTAACTACCACACCACACCAACGGGAGGACGTTTCAGCTCTCGACAGATTTAACGTGCATCGCTGCCCTACACAGTGGGTCTTTAGTGGTATACTGGGCTCGAACTCGTGACAAGGACTCGTGACAATACCTATACCACTCGGCTACTGAGGCCACCACAACAGTGGCGTAACGGGGGATATTAAGGACCCCTTAAGGGTCCCAAGTCGGATCAATAAAGACAAATACAAGGATCAAAATTCAAGTTCAAATGTCACCTTGGCCAAATATTCCTATCTCTTATATGAGGCGCCATCAATAGCTCTTTGATTAGTTCTAATGCAACGTTGATTAGAAGTCAAGGTAACGGACTCGTGGCCGGCGTGTCATGAGTTCGAGTCTAGTGCCGCTGAGGACCCGCCGTGTAGGGTAGCGATGCACGATAAATCTGTCGAGATCTCAAACATCCTCCCGTTGGTGTGGTAATTAGGAGAGGGGGATACCAGCTCAGGTGTCGCCCTTGTTACTTGACCATGTTTCAAAATGACGAGATCCGTCGCCAAGAGCCCTCGTGTAGCTGAACAGTGCCATGTTAATATTTACACACTCACGCAACGTTAATTAAATAAACCATATAAAGGCCAAGGGTAGCCTAGTGGTTAGAGCATCGGACTCCAGACCGGAAGGTCTGGGTTCGATGCCCGATGCCACCAGAGTACACACGGAGTACGTGCTCGTTAAATCAGTGGGTCCGAAAGTCTTGTGGGCTGAATTACCAGTGCAGGGAACTGGAGAATATTTCCCTCCCCTTCAGTTCCATGCCAAAATTGTGGAGGTGGAGATAGGTGGTGTCGCCATCTATCGTCCCTTCGGGGAATTTCGCCGAGCTAATTCGTACTGTCACCTGTATGGTGCTCAAGGCCAACGACAGGCGTACTTCTAGCCCCTTGCCACGATGAATTTCGTGGGCCTCGTTCTGACTACGTCAGATAGGTGGTACTCATTCTTTCTTCATGAAATAATTTGTGAATAAACATTTATTATTTTCCCCAAACAATGTTTAATAAGTCAGACAAATTGAAAAGTGCTCGAAAGAGAAAAAATTGTGTATATTAGACTTAGTAATTCAGCTTAATTAAATATACAAATTAATTTTATAGTCCGTGCCTCTTATATAAACTTCTTTTTTCTTCGATTACTGATAAAAAAAAATTGCCAGTTTATGCTGTAAATATTCGTAATGTTTCTAACTGGTAACGAACAAATTTGTAAAAAGGATTGCTAAATAAATTATTTTCTTACGATGTCTATGTGCTCAGAAAAAATTACATTAATTATGCTAAGAATTCCAATTTCGTTCCCATTTAGAATATTACAATTGTTCGATAATAAAACCACCTTTCTTCCCTTCAACTGTATATTGCAAACTTTTTTTCTTATTTAAGATTAATCTCTCTCTAAATATAAAAAAGTTATTCGCAATGCTGTAATTATTCTTTGACGTATTTAAGCTTACCTGCAACAGATGGAGCTAGGATATTTTTTTAAATAAATGTATTTTTTCTACTAATACATTAGAACTACATAATACACGTAAATTAGAGTTTTACAATTTGAAGAATGTGAGTATATGAACCGGTGTATAATTTGTACAGTGGGAGTTGGTCCCCCGTTAGGTGGTTAGGTATTATATATTCTAACAAATATATTTTATTCGTAAATCCATATTAGATAAAATTTCATAATATCCTATGCCAGTTTGAACTTTGAAGGTGCCAGTTGAAAATTCACTTTCAGTAAAGTTTTAAAAAGGCCTTTGTTTTCTTAGTTTTAATTTTTAAAAATTAATCTTCTACAGTTGATATACTTAAAATTCCCTAGTTTTCTTTTAACTTACTTATGCATTCATTTACTGCTCATTATTATTCATTATCACTTATACATTTCTTATTTTTTTTAATCATACTTTATTTATACATTCATTTTATTCAAATTTCAGATTCTGTGTTACTTTTATATTTATGTTTTTTTTCCTTCTAATTCCAAAAAATGTGCCTTAGATTTGTAAAATATTACATGAAACTTACAGCTTTGTGAAACCACCCTCCTAAGGTGACCGTTTCTTTGATTATCCGCTTGAGCTAGAGGTGTAGTATTTACAAAAGGAACAGACATTTTTGTATTCTTAATATGACTTTATTAAGAATATTACTTAAACTTCTAACAAATTAGATAATTATACTTAAGAGAGAATATCTACGACGAACAAACACACAATAATAGTTATACCGAATCGCGTAACTTGGACCACTATCAGTATCTAACCCACCTAAGCTCACTTCTAATAATATTACAAGTCCTAATATCAAATATTCAATCCTACCTTAATTTGATCGTAGCTTCAATACTATGAAGAGGTGTCTGGGCGCGCGTGCAATGGTATGCCCCTTGACCTAATGGCTTAATCTTCAAGGTAACTTCTACTAGCTGTCAATTCACGCTTGTATCAATCGTTCACATAACATTCCCCAAATTTCCATACGACTTACTGAAACTTATGTTATTTAAAAGCTATCTCATTTGCATTTCATCTTCACGTTTCACTTCTTGGGTTTTGGTTGGAGAAGAGTTGCCATTAATCTTGGCCCCAAAAGAACCCGGAGGACATGTTAAAGAAAAGACGCGCGAGCCCGTCACAGTTTAATTTATTAAAAATATTTACTTGATATGATTGATGTGAAAATATGGATTTTATTTTTATATTAGAAAGATGTTCTTGACGAAAAAAACTCAAACTATTGGCTTAAAATATAATTAGATACATGTAATTTTACATCTAAAATTATGATTTAAGTTTTTTAATTTTCTTTTCTCTCTCTCTTACAAAATCTCTTTTTTAAAAAAAATGTTTTTATTTTATTTAAGTTTTCGTTGTTTTTTTTTCATGTAAAAAAAGTACTAATGTTCATTACTTATGCTATTGTTTAAATTTCGCATTGTTTTTATTTCTGGATTTTATTTAATGTTAAATAATTTATTATAATAGCGAATTTAAATAAATTTCATTTGAATCTCTTATGAAACATTTATAATTCGCGTTTTTATTTTGCTTAGATCAAAAATCTGCTGTCTAGCTTTCCTTTGTGTTTACCATAACAATACCATTACATAAGTTTTGTGTTTATTTTATTTATTTTTTTATTCCATTTTGTGTTAGTGTTACCTTTCAAGTTTTCTTTCAGTCTCAATACTTCATTTAGTCATTTGTACTCCTCTAGCACAGAGGTGGCCAATCCTTGACACGACTGAGTTGTAACAGTGGCACGCGAAAACTTAGGAAAAGTTTAAAAACTTGAAAAAATTATAATAAATAAAACTTTTTTATAGTTTTAATGATTCAACACATTTAAGAAATTGAATTACATTGTAAATTTATCATGTAGAGAACACTCTTTCACTATTGTATGAGTTGGCTTTTTAAAAGGAGCGCACTCGTAAGATTTTGGTATTTAAGGGAGTTTTAAAAACAATGAACTACCCAGTGAGTCACCAGTACTCAAGAATGAAGATTGGCTATAGGATTTTGTTTCTCTTACCGATATTATGGGACATTTAAATAAAAGTTTCCTTTCATAGGAAAAAGAGTGCATTTCTCCTGCTCCAGTTGGTTAAAGATCTTTTATGAACAAACTCTTGCTTCCCCCCTTCCCTTTTCGAGAAAAAAAATCATCACATTTCACCTTAAGGTGTCCGACTACGTTCGGAACCGTGATTTTGCAAAAGCGCATAAATGAATAATATTTATGATATTTAGTATCACTTAGATTAGAAAATGTATATAAAACTCTTTTAAGAATAGTATTACAATAAAAAATTTATTTAAGTACAATATTTTGGCAAAAAATGAACATAGAATGACCCATTTTCAAAATAGTCTCCTTTTGTGAAAAATGCTTCAATTATAATAATATTTTGCCTGTATATAGCTCAGACCTCTGTACAGAGGCTCAACTAGAATTTTTGAAATAGATAACTTAGAAGTGGGTTTATCTATGTTTTACGACAACAGAGGGAAGAAATTTTTTTAAAAAAAAACACCGATAATTATTTTAATGGGTTGTAACTCCGAAAATAATGTGAATTTTTCAAAAATTCTAGTTGAGCCTCTATACAGAGGTCTGAGCTATAGACCGGCAAAATATTATTATAATAGAAGCATTTTTCACAAAAGGAGAACATTTTGAAAAAAAGGTTATTCTAAGTTCATTTTTTGCCGAAATATAGTATTTAAATAAATTTTTTTGTCAAAATGTTCTTAAAACAATTTTATACATGTATTGTAATCTAAGTGACATTAAATATCATAAAAATTATCCATTTAGGCCAGCGTTTCTCAAACTGTGGGGTGCGCCCCCAAGGGGGGCGGGACAACTCTATGAGGGGGGCATATTGAAAAGTTGAAAACAGAAGATTATTTATAAAAATTAATTCACTGAGAAGGTAAACAATCAAAATATATTCTGACATAATAAAAAATAAAATGCACATTTACACTGATATATTACATTTATAAATGTTTCAGTGTGCTACACACAGTAATTTATAACTAATTTAACAATAATAAGTGGAGAACAAGTTTAATAATTATTAGTGACCCCCTGGGATTGTCATACATAAAATTATATACAAAAAGTAATACTTATCTTGATAATTTGTATGGTTTATAATAAATCCCTTTTAACACCGCCTGATAAAAGTTACACTATTGGCTTCCCGATGCCAATCGTTTTCCACGTAGGCGCGCATATAAGATGTATTGGGGGGAAGGGGAATAAAGGAGGAAATAATCTGAAATAAGTAAATCTTTCGGAAACATTGTCAAGATCATTTTATTGCATTCCAAAACCTTCGGGAAAATTTTATGAATAACAGTGCAGAGAATATATCCTACTTTGGAAAGACGTATATTTACGTCCGGGAAAATTAATGCTTTGGCTGAGAGAGACGTTTATATAAACCGGTGGCACTTTAGAGGTTAAAGCCGTATCGTAGTTTTAGCATCAAAGTAAAGTATTATTAAATTCAATTCAATGTTATTGTATGAGGGGGGCGCGATGACAATTATGATTGAATATTGGGTCGCGAATATTGAAACTTTCGAAGCACTGATTTATGCGCTTTTTTAAAATCACGGTTCCGAACGTAGTCGGATACCTTAATGCAGGATCTATCTACCAGCTAATAATGCTGCGAGATATGATAAGTTTAAAAATTTCATATTCATTTTGCTGGATTCCTTCAGTGCTAAGTTTGATTTCCAAAATGATAAACAAAAAATGATGATATTTTCACATGTCCTTTTTCAATACCTCTGTAAAGCGTTAGTTGTTACCCACATGAAATTCAAATTGAAATGATTGAACTACAGCACCATATTCCACCGAAAGGCAAAAATATAAAAAAAACTTACTTCAACTGCAAGTGACCCGAATTGTAGTGAATTTTAAAAAGTTGTGCCAACAAGCAATTTTCCAAATTTACAGGATGTGACTGTTAGATTTTGTAGTAAGTTTGGATCAACATGTTTGTGAACAAATGTTTCCTATTACGAACATAATAAAAACAAAATATCACTCAAAATTAACTGATCAAACAACTTAATTTTGTTAGCAACTTCAAGAACTAAACCTAATACAGAGGATTTGGTAAAACAAACTGTAAGGCATGTGCCCGTGGGTGTTGTCCTACCTCTACATTTTCCTCGCGACCTAGAGGTGAGGGAGTAAATGAAGAACCAGACGTTGCCATGACCTTAATATCTCTTTATTAAGATCTTAACTTAATCAATATACACAATAATAATCTTTATATTTAAACCAAGTGAATCTGTGGTGAGGAGACACACAATACGTAATACCAAATAATCGCGTCACTGATCACTATGTTTAACTTTACCGGTTAATCCTAATCTCAATAAACACACTGTCTCTAGTAGTTTAAATAAATTTTCTTACCGTTCAATCTGGGGTAAGCAACAATTAGCTTGAATCCTAACTGACATCTCTTTAACTCGCGTGGAATGGTATCCACCTTTAACTTGAATGTACTGGCCCGGATATTTTAAATCTTGAATGTGGGATTGCCTCTCACTTTAGCTTAATCACTTGTACACATGAACCTCGTATAACCTCCCGTAGCCACCCCGCGAACACTAAACTTCTACTATTTATAAGATTATTTGAATATTTCTCACACTTAACTTCTCGAGTTGTTTGGAAAGAATTCCCTTCTGGCCCCAAGGTAAACCCAAAAGGAGATTTAGTGGAAATCGCGATGAGCCCGTCGCAAAACTATAAATTCAAAAGCCACATAAAGTATAAGTGCAAACTGTTTAGTAATTACCGTATTTATTCGAAACTAAACCACCCTTTTTTCCACTGTTAACGCTACTGATAATCGGGTGTGGCTTTGTTAGAATCAATCGAAGGTGGAAAAACTTCTTGGAATGGGAGAAGTGAGCATGATAATGACGGTTAGAGCAATTATAGGTTCATGTATGTATTTAAACCTTTTTAATACTGGTGAAATAAATAAATTACTCCTTGAAAAATTCCTGTGAGCGCTACTGGTCATATGTATATGCATATTTATATTAATTGTAACTATTTGATAAAAAGTAACTGAAATAAAATGTTTCTTTATTGGCCAAAATAGGAACCGACTTGAATTTTTTTTATATATTACTTGTTTTCTGAGATAACCGCACTTCAATAAAATTGTAAAAAAGTTATTTATTATCTTTTCAAAAATTTAAATTTTTCTGCCCTCGCGTGCCACTGCCACAACTCCATCGTGCCAGATTGTGGCACGCGTGCCGCGGGTTGGCCACCCCTGTTCTAAAATCTCCGTTTCCGTGCATTTTCAGTGCTAGGAGATCTACTCCAGGAAAGATGGCGGAGTGACCCGGCAAGACAGGCTTCTCACTTTGGCTATCTCCCCTCGGTTAATCCGCAGAAGGTGTTTTCGGGTCTTCGTCCCTTCGGACTCCTCTGTTGACAAGGATGGCTTGATCAATAGCATCGATCCGGTCCGAGCTCTACTGCTCTCCTGGTCCATAATTCACTGCATCCGCGCCCTGACACCCTCTTCCCATAGTCTGGACATGCCTCTGCAGTCTGCCGTGAAGGGGCTCCAAACATACGGGCAATGCAAATGTTAAAAGCAAACAACACTGTTGCCAAACTAAATGAAACAAATTGATGTTGTTGAGATAAACACGAAAATATATGTTGTATACATAGAATATGAGAAGTATAAAACGTATTTCACACTTCTTTTTATGTCAATGACAGTGTTTAAGGTATCCGACTACGTTTGGAACCGTGATTTTAAAAAGGCGCACAAATGGATAATTTTCATGATATTTAGTGTCACTTAGATTAGAATACATGTATTAAATGGTTTTATATAAGGACATTTTGACGAAAAAAATTATTTAAATACAATATTTCGGCTAAAAATTCACTTAAAAAAATCTTTTTTCAAAATGTTCTCCTTTTGTGAAAAATGCTTCTATTATACGAATAATAATATATTGCCTGTATATAGCTCAGACCTCTCTACAGAGGCTCAATTACGATTTTTGAAAAACTCACATTATTTTCAGAGTTACAACCCACTGAAATAATGATCGGCGTTTTTTTCTTAAAATTGCTCCCCTCTGTTGTCGTAAAATATGGATAAACCCACTTCTAAGTTATATATTTCAAACATTCTATTTGAGCCTCTGTGCAGAGGTTGGAGCTATATACAGGCAAAATATTATTATAATAGAAGCATTTTTCACAAAAGGAGAACATTTGGAAAAAAAATTATTCTAAGTTAATTTTTTGCCGAAATATTGTATTTAAATAATTTTTTTCGTCAAAATATCCTTAAAACAATTTTATACATGTATTCTAATCTAAGTGACACTAAATATCATAAAAATTATCCATTTATTCGCTTTTTTAAAAACACGGGTCCGAACGTAGTCGGATACCTTAATGCATAATAATATAGTAGTTCTAAATAGGGCTTGCGAAAAAACCTTGGAAAATTTCAAAAACTGGTTTTTAGATTTTTCATAAAGTGAAAAACCGGTGATAAAGGAATTAACTGGTTTTTAGTTCTTTTTTTAACTTTAAATGCATAATTTCTTGTTCTGAGTTAAAAAAAAAATTTTTTTTTATTGAAATGTAGTCATAGGTTACGTTTTAATTAAAAATCAAGTTAATAATACTGAGTATTTGTTTCGAAAAAATTTGTATGTAGACATTTGGCAATATGCAGTATTTCCCAAAAATCTGGCATAAATTCAGTGAAATTTTCAAATTCAACCTCAAACATAGATAGTTTACCTGGAAACAGATGTGAATTAATTTTTCTCAATTAGGTAAATCACTTTTTTGTAGAAAAATAGAAAATATCTCTTCAAGTAACACTCCACCCACCACATTCAAATATCCATATATATATATGTAGTCTAATTCTCTACAAATGAGAGATAAACATGCATCAATCACATTCGAAAAACACACAGATAGTAGGAAAATCACACAATGAAGGACACATTACCAATCGAAATTAAAATTCAAAAATGGATGCCGCAATATTATAAACATTGCTGACTTAGGACAGCTAATATATAAGATAATTTATATAAAAGTCGGGTTGAACATGTTTTAATACTGAGCAAAAACCTACTTAAAGTAATGGATAGGAATATCTAAATCCATTACAAGATAGAGGTAACTTACCTAAAAAAATGCAGAGCCCGCGCTAAATATGAGTGCAATAAATAAGTTATTGCCAGATTCTGGACCCTAGTGCAAATTTAAAGCTTGTGAATGGTTTAAATGTAGCACTTAACGAAAGTATAAAAATAATAGAAATAAAAATTATAAAGAGAGTTACAAAATACTACATAACTTTAGTGACACTAGAGTATATATGAATTAAAAAATAATAAGTAATTTTATCTAATATTAGAATAGGGAGGTAACTATAACTAGGAAATATGATAAATTTTTAGTAATAAACTATTATTTATCTATGAAAATTTAAGAATATATATATGTGTGTATGTATATGTACATGATTTACACGCTAAAAGTATTGTCTTCTTTCTTTCACATATAATTTATTGTGTCTATGTTTATCAACATGCGATCGGAAAATCTCACATTCGGGTTATTGAATAAAATTAAGAGGATCTAGAATGAATGTAGACAATTGGTAATATAATATACACATTTAAGAGCTAATACAGTATAAAAATAACTATTAATTTAGCTGACTGTGTGGAACCATGATTTTTGAAAAAGCGTATAAAAATGAATAATTTTTTTATGTTTAGTGACAGATGAACTAGAATATACATATGAAATAGTTTAAGAATATCATTTTAATAAAAAATCATTTAAATGCAATTTTTTGGCAAAAAATGAAGAAAGAATAACACATTTTCAAAACATTCTTTCATGAAAACTGCTTCTGTTGTATAATAATGTTTTACTTATATAATAGCTAGCGGGGTTGAACGTGAGTGATTGAATATTAACGTCGCACTGTTCAGCTACACGAGGGCTTTTGGCAACGGACCTCGCAATTTTGAACCATGGTCAAGTGACGAGGACGACACCTGAGCTGGCACTCCCCTCTCCTAACTACCACACTACACCAACGGGAGGACGTTAGAGCTCTCGACAGATTTAACGTGCATCTCTTCTCTACATGGCGGGTCCTTAGTGGTTCTGGGCTTGAACTCGTGACAAGCCAGCCACGATCCGATACCTTGACCACTTGGCTACCGCGACCACTCGATTAAACAGAAGGAAAGCTAATTAATTGTTTCTGAAATAAAACTGAAATTTCTTTTGTTCAATGTTTTCTAGGGTAAACTATTTCTACCCGTCTCGAACATCTGCTACTACACTGTTCAACTACACGAGGGTTTTTGGAGACGGATCTCGTAATTTTGAACCATCGTCAAGTGATGAAGATGACACCTGAGCTAGCACCCCCCCCCCTTCTCCTAATTACCACACCAACGGGAGTACGTTTGAGCTCTCGACAGATTTAACGTGAATCTCGCCCCTACACGGAGGGTCTTTATTGGTACTGGGCTCGAACTCATGATATGCCTGCTATGATCCGACATCTTGACCACTGGACCCAGTTGGGTTGAATGAGGACTTTTGAGAAATTCCCATTATTTTCAGAGTTATGATCAACTGAAATAATAACCGGTATTTTTTGTTAAAATTTCTCTCTGCTCTAATAAATTAAAACATGTGAATAAATCATCCTTTAAATTACATACTTTAAAAATCTTAGTTCAAACCCATTATTGAAGACCTAGCGATATATAGGCAAAATATTACTATAGAAACATTTTCTATGAAAAAGAGAATGTTTTGAAAACATGTTATTCTTTCTTCATTTTTCAATTCGTACTATTAGCTCGCACTTCTATATACGTATTTATTTTTTTTATCTTGGTGGAATTTTCAATCGTTAATAAAATACATTTTAAAGCGCTCAATTTTGAGCTGAAATTTTATATACGTGATTATTTTGGATGACAATACAGTAATTTAATTATAATTAATAAAAATTAATTGATTAAAACTAATTATTCAAAGAATTACAAATACAGCCACGTTGGCATCTTTTTGGTGATTTAGCGACCCTTTTGGCGACTTGGGTCAAAACTTGAAAAGATTTTTTTTCTCACGTTTTAAAGCATTCAATTGAACTGAAATTTTATATACACGATGGTTTTCGATGACAATACGATACTTAAATGATAATTAAAAAAATTAATTACCACTTAATGTTGTGATTATGTCCTATGTACATACATATTTATCTTAATTGTAACTATTTAATAAAAAGTAACTAAAATAAAATTTTACTTTGTTGATCTAAGTAGGAATTGACTTAAAAAAATTCTTTTTATGTTACTTGTTTGCTAAAAAATTTCATTTCAATACATTTTTCTTGTAAGAATATTCTTGAAACAATTTTTTATGAATATTCTAATTCAACTGACTGTAAATATAAAAAAAAAAATTATTCATTCTTTCGGATATTCCAAATAACGTTCTTGAACCTTAAAAAGTTGCTATTAATTTAAATATACAGTAAAACCAACCACATAAATATAGGAGGGGATGGGTGTAGAAGTCAAAGAAAATAAATAAATATAAAACAAAATTACGCAAATTAGAATAATATTTTATTTAAGAATCCTATAACATTAAGCGAAACATAACATAATTGTATTATTAAAATGTCATCATGTTAAAAGAACAGAAAAGTAACTTAGAATTATTTTTTTCTTTTAATAAAATAGTATTTAAAGAAAAGAGTAATGCAATATTTATCTAAGAAAATTTAATGTTTTCACGGTCATTCAACTTTGGTCAATACTACGGTGTAAAAATAATATTGTTCTTTTTTCTCCTGTCTTTTTAAATTTATTCTGTAACACTCGAATTCCACTTATATCGTCATATTTTTTTATTTACTGTTTAAATATTAATCTCGGGCTGAGCAAGGTCCACACAGCCTTTCTTCCCTTCATGTGGGTCGATAAAATCTTGGGTATTGATCCCCCATTGTTCAGTTCCCAAGTTTTCTTGGGAACTGAACACTGGGGGTTGTCGTGTCAGACTGGCCACTTCATCGAAACATCTGCACATGCTCCCCAGCGCCTAAGGCCACGTAAACTGAGCTAGGCACAGTAGGTCTTGGCCCTCATGGGCTTCTGCACAACTGAGTTCAGTTCAGTATTTAAACATTACTCATTCGTTCATACATTTCGTTCGTATTTTTTAAATTTGATTTCAAATACATTGCAGTATATAAATGTTTCATAAATAACAATTGAAGAATGAAATTATTTATCATTTGAAAAAATATTTAATAGACTTTTAGTTTTTTGAGATGACCCAGGTTTTATAATTATGTAAATTTTAATAAAAACCGTTTAAATGGTTTCGGTTTTAACAAGTTTACAAGTCCAAGTACTAAATACGGTGAAAATTGCTGAACACGAATTTAAAGGGACTGAAATATTTTTCGTGCTACAAGAATTTCGGGTTAAACGATATTGCAAAAAAAAAAAGAAAGAAAAGAAAAAAAGAAACATTTATTCAACTAAATTAAGTTTATCAGATTATATTTTATTTGCATATGTATGTATATATGCATGCATTTAATAAAAACCAATGAAACAAAAACATTCACAACACCTTAATGAAATTTCATGCATAATTTCAAATTTTTTGAAAAAAAATAGCATTAATTAAAATTTTGGAAAATAATCTGATATAATTTTCTTTGGATTGTCTTTTTTAGCATTAAATTGACAAAAAATTGTTCGATTTCATCCATTTTGCTATACATCTCCCCAATGGAATGTGCGTTTAAATAACTGAACATAATTTTCATGATTTTCCTCATTTCGAATGACCTGGGAACAGGAGCTGCATTTTTCATTTCATTTTCGTCGTCGGAATCTGCATCAATGATATTTTTGAGCTTTGAACCAACTCCATAACTTCTTTGTCTGACATAATTGGGGCTGTACACACATTATCATCATCTACTGCAACGAGTTCTTCCGATGATACAGTAGGACAGTACAGTTCGGCTGGTGTTTCCGTAATTTGTTCATTTCCAGAAAGGAAATCTTTTTGTGTTAGGTGATGTTCGTTTCGTGTTAAGAGAGGGAAAAATACACATGAAAATTCATATTAGTTTGTCGGGACCTTTGTATTATTTTGTGTTAACCGATATTCCGTCTTAAGTGTTTTCGCGTTTAACGAATTTCACTCCATTTACTTATTTAGGTAGGAAATATTCAGTGTAGTTTTTGAAAGTCAAGTTTAGAGTACTTTTCAACCAAAAAATGATTATTAGAATAAATTAAAAGTAAAAAAACTTTTTTAAAAACAAGCTTTTATTTAAATGCTCTAAAAAGAATAAAATAAACAACAACATTGAACAAAGCAAAATTAATCAAAACAATATTATTATTATTATTATTATTTGCTTTTAATATAATATTATATTAAAAACGAAAAACACAAAAGATTTTTTTTAAATCCATAATTTTAAACCAATTTTTTCAATCTTTGTGCAGAATTTGGATAACATCATTCTACAAAAGAAAAAAAATTCGCGCTATTATCTTAAAAAAATGACGAAGTTTTTAAATGTTTTATTAAAATTTTGAGTATTTTTTGAAAAATCGTAAAAAAAAAAAAAAAGTTTGTGGCATTTTATTTTTTAAGTGACTGATTCTAAAAGAGAAAAGCCACAAGTTTCTTAGAGCACAATATCAATTCATTAACACGAAAAAAAATTCAAACGGAATGATTTAGAAATCATTTTTATGAAAACGCATCGATTTTGACTCATTTTAGAAAAAATCGTAAAAAATAGAAAATATCATTATTTTTTTAAAAAGAATTATACCATATCGTGGCGAAATAAATGATCTTTCCGATTATGTAATTATTTTTTTTGTCTCGATTTGATAGAAAGAATAAGATTGTTTTTTTTAAAAAAATCAGCTCAATCGGTTGAAGACATCAGCTTCAAAATAGAGTTGCAAGATTCCACCCGAACAAATTACATTGCAAGTTAAATAAAAGTTTGTAAAAACCACAATCGTATGTTTTTCAAGTTTTTATTATTATTTTTTTAATTTTATTTTTCTCTTCATTTCTCACATTTAATCTGAAATTACGAAAATATATATCCTACTTTTAACAGAAAAAAAGTGTATATTCGGAAAAGTTAAAGGCGTCAATGTAATTATCCTGAGTCGAAGAAGACGATACGAACGAATCGACGAAGTACGAGAAAAACTTCAACTAAAGCCATTTATATAAATCATACTCAATGAATGTAACCCCTCATTTTTTTACTCGAAGTAAAATAATCATTAATAAAAATCCAAAGCCAAAAGCCCAATACATATACATGGAATTTCATTCTTATACCATTTTCTCTTCCTTGCTGCTCAGTAATATTGACAAATATATGAAAAGGTTGGCTGGCAAAACTTAAGACCTTGTCACACACACCTGTCTCGGAACAGCTCGAGCCTCTTATGAACAACCATTTCGAGCAGCTGTAAAGGTGAAGGGTTGCCGTAAGCAAAACGATACGCTCTGCTGTCAGCCAAGCCCTAGCTTTATAATGAAAAATTACTTTCCGATTTTTCTGCTTCGGAAAATCGATCCAAGGGAAGCATCCAATATTATTTCTTTTATTCCACTCGCGCTTTTGTTGACGGTCGTAAACAGAAATGGACCACCATTCTTTTTTAAAATATTATATGACACAACAATATTATGTGCCATTAAAATATTATATGCCATTTCTAATGCCTTTGACGAAGCCGAGGCTGCCATTTTACCGCTATTTTGCCATTTTTATGACGTAAGGAGCCAAAGAATTAAATTGGAGGGCTTTTCGAGCTATTCTTTCAGATCACTAGGAAAAAGTTGTTCGAAGCCGTTACTATGGCAACAGTGCAAAAATCACTCCAAAGGGTTGCTTGAAAGAAAAATTGTTCCAAATACGAATACGTGTGATAAAGCCTTTAGTTCCTAAAGCTGTTCGCTATTATACTACAGTAGCTATCATATTTTTACTTATATAGTCATATTACGATTGTATTTATTGCTTTGCTTTACTAAATTTATGGCATTTTAGTATATAGCTATTGATTATACATATAAAAATACAGCACTGGTGTTTTACTTATTTATTTTTTACAATTATGTACACATACCTCAAGTTTTATATAACTCTACATTCATAATATTCTCTCTGTATATATAAATAATCTGTATAATAAATCATCTATTATATATATATATATATATGTATGTATATAATTTCAAGGGGAATAAACAACTATATAAATTGTCTCATTTATCTTTATAAAAAGTAATAAAAAGACAAAAGTATAAAAACTTAATACAAATGTTCAAAACTTAGTAGAGAAAATTGATTTCCGCTTAGTCTCGGAATGAAACTGTAATGGAAAGAAATGAAAAATATTTTTCCCGGAAAGTCAGAAAGTAAGGAAAATAAGATTTTTAAGAAAAGAAGTTGGCCTCATAAAAGGATTTCTAATATTTTATCCATCAAAAATAACACTTTAACATCAATGTATCTCTATTTTGGTATGATTTCGCAACAATGTTTCAGTTCTAAAGTACAGATAACCATCAATAACAAGATTTTGCTCATTCCGGCTGCAATACAATACAGTTTATAAATTATGTTTACGTGTGCATAACGCAAGCATTATTTTGTTATAAAGGGATTTACAAATTCGATAATAAAAGCATGATAATAAAAACGCTTTTATTAGCTTCACCTGTAAATAACGGAATCTTTGAATTCGATTTTTACTCACTTTCAAAGATCGATTAATTCGAAATTTTGCACACTTGTCAAAGACCAATGACAATAGCATAATTTAATAATTTTGTTCCGCTGTCCTGATCAGGATCAACTATTTCCCATTTCTAGATTTGGCGACTCATTTCAGATCTCATTTCCAGATTTGGTGACTAAAAGATAAACTTACAACCCTAAGATAAAAACGCTCATGGCTTATACAAATGCAACAAACAATGTGAACAATGTGTTTATGTGAAGTTTTTTACTTTTCAGTTCGATTAAGGTATCCGACTACGTTCGGAATCGTGATTTTAAAAAAGCGCATAAAGGGATAATTTTCAGGATATTTAGTGTCTTTTAGATTAGAATACATGTATAAAATTGTTTTATATAAGGACATTTTAACAAAAAAAATTATTTAAATACAATATTTCGGCAAAAAATTAACTTAGAATAACCTTTTTCCAAAATGTTCTCCTTTTGTGAAAAATGCTTCTATTATAATAATATTTTGCCAGTATATAGCTCAGACCTCTGTACAGAGGCTCAAATATAATTTTTGAAAAATGCACATAATTTTCAGAATTACAACCCATTAAAATAATTATCGGCGTTTTTTTTCTTAAAATTTCTCCTCTCTGTTGTCATAAAACATGGATAAACCCACTTCTAAGTTATATATTTCAAACATTCTAGTTGAGCCTCTATACAGAGGTCTGAGCTATAGACAGGCAAAATATTATTATAATAGCAGCATTTTTCACAAAAGGAGAATGTTTTGAAAATGGGTCATTCTATGTTCATTTTTTGTCAAAATATTGTAAAATATTTTTTTTTCGTAATACTATTCTTAAGACAATTTTATATACATTTTCTAATCTAAGTGACACTAAATATTATAAATATTATCCATTTATACGCTTTTGCAAAACCATGGTTCCGAACGTAGTCGGATACCTTAACTATAAAATCGTGTTTTTTAGTTGTTTCTTTAAACTATAATTTTTTCTTATACACTTTTGCCAAGCGATTAAAAGAACTATTGATACGTAATTAATTTACAATGATACATTTATTCATAGCTTTGGTTGATAGGTTATTGTTAAATATTTTAAATCTTGAACAAATAAAATACGTTCCAATATTGTTTTAACAACTCAAAAAGTTATTGCAAAGCCTAATGGGCCATACAAGCTTGTGTGCTGCTAAGTCAGAGGTATTCAAGATGTATCATAAGTTTGAAATCTGAATGAGCCAAAAATTGTCTTGCTGAATTATGGAGTGAGTGAGGGTTACATGAACGTGGTACTAATTTACAACACGAGGGCTATTGGACGGATATTGTGACGGACGTCGTATTTTTGAAACTCGGTCAAGACGACATCTGAGCTGGCACTTCCCTCTTTTAACAATCACACAACACCAACGGGAGAAAACTGAGCCTCGACAGATTTAACGTGCATCGTCCCCATCTACAAGACGGGGCGGGGCTTCAGTGGCTTGCTGAATAATGGAGGATGCCTTTTATATTAACTTGTCCTCGAATGACTCATTTGGGAAAAGATAAAGCTATAATTGGATAATAAATGAGTAGATTGGTTCTATTGCTGCAATATATATATATATATATATATATATATATATACAATCAGACCTCTATATAACGAAATCGCTAAATCCCGGAAAAAAGTTCGTTATATGGAAAATTCGTTCTATAGAGGTTCATCTTTTAATATACTTTATAAACCACATAAAACAAATTTTACATTCATAAACACTACATATTTAAAAAAAAGTAAATTATTCTCACACCTTTTATAAAATTAATATATGTTTATTTCATATATCATACCCATCACAAATGAAAGGAACAAAGAAAACAAGAAAAAAGAATGTCGAAGGATTCACTGTATCTTTAGTATTAAGAAAATAATTTTATACTAAAATTAAAGAATTAAAAGGACATTTTATAATTTAGGGCATACAAGTAATATTAAACATACGTTATTTTATAATTGGAACAAGGGGACAACACCACTAAGGGTGAAAGAGGATATCGAAGATGTTTCTAGTGAACTGGGCAATGGCGAGCTAAAATTTGAACTTCTTGGAAAAAAAAATAATCAAATCAAAAAATTATTTCAAAATGTAAAGTCTTTTGACACACAGGCGCAATGTAACTGACTAAAAAATATGTACTCAATTTAAATAATTTTTTAGCAGAATTATATAAACAATTATTAAAACTTATAGTACGATGAACAGTTTATAATATAAACTATTCATTTTAAAAATGCATTTTTTAATGACAATAGCATTTGACACATACAAGTTTTGTTGATATAAGTTGTTGTTTTAAACTGCACAAAATTTTGTTAGATGAAAATCGCTTTGAAAAAGGCACTCGAGCTTAATCGGAAGGGAAAAAAAGCAAGCTAGTGTCAATCACATTGCTGTTTTATGAGCATAACTATATAACTACTATCGAAAATCGAAAATTTCTTGTATCAGAAAACTTAGTCTGGTAGCACCTGTCTCCGGACCTTTTTATGAAGCCTTCCGTTTTCTTTTGTTTTATACTCAATATAGCCTTCAATTTTACCCTTAGTGATTTGTTATGAGAATGTTTTATGTGTGCTTGTACAAGAACACTTAAGTATTTTTACGAAGCATACATAATTTAATGTGAGTGTGTGTTTTGGGGCATATATTATACGCATATAGTTTAACTTAACTGGTTCTTTCGATACAAATGTTTTTCAAAAATGGTTTAGGTTTAGAAGATAATGGACTAAATTCATGATGTGGTCACATGATAACGACAATCAGGTGTTTCCCATTGATTTACAATTGACATACTAGTTGTTCAACTTTTAAAGTTTAGATAACATTTAAAATTTGATGATTGGGTAAAGAGTTCATGCGTTAAAATTCTTTAAACAGTTTTCAAAATTAAAAATATAATTTTAAATTAAGGGCATTTTGTTTAACTATGTACATTATTATATCGTTGACAAATATGTACTTTCTAAAAGAAAGTTTTTGTAAAAAGCAAAATTTGGCGACAGTGAAGCACATGAACTAATTGGCTGGAAAAGCGTGATCATATTTATGATGTAATTATGACGTCGCATTAATTTATGAACTGATTGGTCGAAAACACGTGACTCAGTTATCATGTGACTATGACGTCACAGGAATTTAGTCCATTCGTAGTTTCATAAAATTAGCATTACTTTCCCGAATCCAAAAGAACTAGTAAATGAATCTATATTTTTTTTTTCACATTATTTCTTTTAGACTTAAGATATTGAGAGACAATAACTGAATATCTGATTTAGTAAATTTTTTTTATTAATCAAATTATTTATGATAGTTAAAACATTTTTTCTTCTGTTCTCAAAGCCTAGTCTTTGTGTTTCTAATTATATTTATGCAATCTACATCGGTAAAGTAATATGTTGTAGAACAGGTGTTGGAAACCTCTGGCATTTGGTACAATTCTCAGTGGCACTCTATAACGCACTACAAATTGGTACATTTTTGAGTGGGTGGAAGTTAATAATTTTTAAATGAAATTTATTGAACTTGTGATACCCCCGGGTATGAGGTATCACAAGTTCCTCATCCAAGCGACCTAAGTCTGTAGGGATATAAAAGATTGACCACTCAAACCTTCCATAATAAATTTAGTTCATTATTATCTCAATTTATATTAAGCAATGCGACACAATTCTTAGAGGCTAATGATCAGGAGTGATATGACATAAATTACAATTCTTAACAAATAGCGCATTAAATCTTACTCACCATCTTTATGATAAATTAACCACCGAATCTATATTTATAGACGATTCCTTAACTTACTATACTCCGTTTCACCTTAAGTTGGCAGCGCTGGGAAGGGTACGGTGACCAAATCACAGCCGCTACGGGGTTACTCTAGGAGAAGAGTGTGACTATAACAAATAAAATTCACCATATTTGGCGAGCAAAAAAAAAAAGTGCTCTTGAAAAATTTGTTTTTTAAAATTGTGTATGAGGTTTTTTGATAATAGTATAAGCCTTTTATTTAATCGAGATATTTAAGGGTTTGCATTTCAAAATGTTTAAAAATATTGATTAATTAACTATCAAGTCGCAAAGCAAATGGCGTTGATTTGGCGCGAATACTTTGGAAGAATGTAATCTTGAAAACCGGTTTTTTCAGCCAAATGTTGTTGTTGTCAGCCAAAAGTCAAGTTATTGTTTTCAACTGTATTCGTTCACAGGTATTAAAGAATAAATGCTTTTAAGATATGATTAACTTAAAATATATCTTTAAACCCACAATTTCTATAATACATGATACTTTTTAACAATTTTCTGTGCATTTGCTTTGATTTAAATTCCAAAACTATTTGGAACTACTTTTTCAAGCGGATTGTTACATTCCCTACCTTTCCCAACGCTGCCAACTTGAGGTGGAACAGAGTATAGAGTCCGCTCTATCACTAAAGTTTAATATTATATCTCTTACCGATATTCCACGGCGAACAGCTGCCAATCTTTATATCATCTATACAATATATATTGTAATACAATATATATTGATATATCTTTCTTCTTTATATTGATAATAATATTGTATATCAGTATAATCTTTATATTGATATACAATATTGTAATCAAACTTGATCCGGCAACTGGGCAACCTTCTGGCTTCGAACCCACTTCTATATGATTCTTATAATACTTCCTAAGACTTTCTAAGACCTTCTCAGACTTCTCAAGACTCCCCTGAGACCCTCTAAGACTCTTCTAGCTTTTTTGCGAATGCTAAAGCTCCAATATATATAATCATTCCTAATCTGCATATCACGTTTTCTTCTTCAGTTGGTTGGAAAGAAATGACATTCGGGCCCCAAAGATTCCCCAAGAGGATTTTAAGAGGCTAAAGCTCGATTTAAGGAAACACGAAAGAATCTGGAATCAAAAGCTATTTTAAATTTATGGATATCATTGCTGAAGAGGTTTAATAGTTTGAAAAGAGAAAATTGCATGTACTCTGGTTTCTGCTCTTAATATCTAAATGAACAAATATTTTCTCTTATGAAAACTATTTTGATTCTGCATAGTTGTTTAACAGTGGAACGTTCTGAGTCGTAGAAAATCGAAAGTCACAAATTATAACTCTGATATTTTTATATGAAGTAGAGCGGTGTAAGAACAAGGTTCATGTTAAAATATTTATTTTTTTTATTTAAATATACAGAAGGTCGTTCATACTTTATGGAAACTTTTGTAATTCAGTTTCTCGTTTGCAGTTTGAGATAAAACTTTGGCAACTTCAGAATAATCGGGTGCTAAGATTTCATTTTGATAGGAATATAACACAAGTAATATAAAAAAAAAAATTTTAAGCCAATTCCAAATTAGATCAACAAAGAAAATTTTTATTTTAGCTACTTTTTATTAAATAGTTACAATCAATAAAAATATGTATATACATATGGCAGAATCACAACATTAAGTGGGTTTTAATTTTCATTAATTATCATTAAAGTACCGTATTATCATCCAAAACAATCGTGTCTATAAAATGTCAGTTCAACTGAATGCTTTAAAACGTGAGAAAAAAAAACCTTCTCAAGTTTTGACACAAGTCGCCAAAAGGGTCGCTAATTCGCCAAAAAGGATACCAACGTGGCTGTATTTGTAATTCTTTAAATAATTAGTTTTAATCCATTAATTTTTATTAATTATAATTAAATTATTGTGTAGTTCCCCAAATAATCATGTATATAAAATTTCAGCTCAATTGAGTGCTTTAAAATGTATTTTATAAACGATTGAAAATTCCACGAAGATAAATAAATAAACAAACAACCAAATAAATATATATGTATATATAGAAAGAAAGTATGAGTTAATAGTAAGAATTGAGTAAATGATTTATTTTTAAAAATTGCCACCTAAAAATTATATATGGCTAGAAGGTTACGTAATTATGCTTTCCAAGGACTTAATGGTTTTTTAGTTTGTAAAATTAATAAATCAAACCTCAAGAAACGTTGATAAAATATTCTTCCAAATGTTAAAAAAAAAAAGGTTAACAAGATTTAGCTAAAAACAACTGACTTATGGTACAAAATAAAAAACAAAAAAAGCTTTTCACTAAGGGGTAGCTTTTTCACTAAGGGGTCCGTGAGCAAGTTTTGTCTATAAAAAGGGGTCCGTGGGAAAGTTTTGACTATAAATAAAAAGAGGTCAGTGGACAAGTTTTAACTATAAAAGGGGTCCATGGGTTGAAAAAGTTTGAGAACCAGTGCTATGGATAGAAACAAAAAGAACTATATGAAACAAAGCTGTTACCAGTATATTCGGCTATTAGTTATAAATACATTCACAAGTAAACTTATTAATATTCATACACATAAATATTTTACAGAAAATTAAAGTGAAATTTTTATTTATTCGGTTACTCTAAAATTAGATTTTTTGACAATTTTAAAAATAACTCAAATTTAGTTTCTTTGTTCCATTTTTATAATTCACATAAGTAAAAAAATTAATTTTTTTTATTCGTCAGATTTTGTATGTGTGTATTTCACATTCATTAATTTAATTACAATCTAAATTTAAAATATGCAGGGAAAATATATATATATTGATTTTCTTTCAAATTTTCAGTTTTTTTCTTTGATTCACGAAAAATCAAAATATTGTTTTTTGAAAACCGAAATTTTAATAATAACACTAATGATAAAATAAAGTTCTTAAATTTCGATTAATACATTTGAAACAGTAACATCGATATGAAATATTTCCCCGAATTCCTCTTTCAGTTTCATGGCGAATAGCTTTTCTGAAAATATATATGGGTGCTTCCATCTAGCGGCGATTTCAAAAACTAATCAATGTAATTGAATGACATGAATAGCCTTTAACTAACATTTAAAATAGTCGCAATTTTTAAAAATGAACTTTTAAGAAACTTTAAAATTTATAAGAATTTTTTCTACCAATAAATATTATTCTTCCTCTTCCATTTAATCCACCAGAAAAAAGATATCCAAATGAAAAGAACTTCAACAATGATATGAAATTCATTTTTCAATTAATTTGACTTGAACTTCTTGGCACACTCAAAAGCTTTTCAAAAAGCTCGAAAGCTTTTCAAAAAACATTTTACTTCCATTGGACTTTGAAACTAGTGCCGCACATAAGGGTGGGGTTTGGGGATTCAGACTCTTCCCATAGAACAAAGATTTTTATGATTATTAGCATAAGGATTTTTGACATCTCGGCCCTTTCATCTATGGTTTTTTAAAAATAAAGTCAGCGTACATTTGCAGGCATTTTTTAAATAAAATTTTATAGATAGTGTACAAAAATAAAAATAATGTATAAAAGGCTAAATCTATAAAAAAAAAAGGGGTTTTTTTCAAAATTTCAAAATCTATGTATACGGAAAAGATATTCTCCGGTATATATATAATTGAAAGAAAAATGAAAATAAAAAGTTAATTTTTACACTAAGTAGTACAAGGGGAATAAAGTCTAGCTATCTAAACTTTTTTATAAAAAAATAATGTAATTTTTCTTAAAAGGAAAAAAAAAAATTGGCATTTTATTAAATTTTAATATTTATTGCAATGAGAGAACACCAATTAAAATGTTACAAGAAAAACACAAACCAGGTACATTTTACACTTTCTTTAGTATTATTTTTTTTAAAAAAAAAAGATTACAATACACCAGGGGTGGCGAACCTTTACGGGTCAACGTGCCATTTTTTCTCAAAAAGGGTTTGCTGTTGTTGTTACTAATGTCACCTGATCGGCAAAGGCCAGATCAAGCCCCACGAAATTCATCATGGTAGAGGGCTAAGTGACGCCTGCCGTTAGCCGTAGCTTTGAGCACCATACAGGTGATAGTACGAGATTTGGCTCAATTCCACTCCAATTTAGAGGGAGAACACTCTGGGGGTGGTTAGAGGCCTCTCACCTCTCACATCCCCTTCCACCAACCCACGGCTCGACGGCTGTTTAGAGTACCCCCATGCAGCGCAGGCACTATACATTTACAAACATCCCTGTCTTCTCCGGGATTCAAACCCAGACCCAACGGCACAGCAGTCAACGTCGCTAACCACTATACCAGATGGGTGACTCAAGAAGGTTTTAATGTGGTATAGGCGTGCCGTCAAATAATTTTGACTTGTGATTGAAAAATAATAAAAAACTAAACACTAACAACTCAAAACTCTTTATTTACCACAAAAAAAAACAACCTTTGCACTGTATAATTGTAAATGTTTTAGTTATACATGTAATTCAAATTAAAGTAGAATTAGTGTGATTTCTGTTGGAAGATTGGATGACAAATAACTTATATTAGGATTGTAAGATGTTACTTTTAGTAAAATGCATGCTGAATTTGAGCCATTTGTCAAACAGTTTCTAAGTAGTTAACTATTTTTGCTGTGGTTCACTTTTTTGACAAGAGGATTTGTGATATGTTTCAAAATGCCATTTTACAGACGATGTTCTGCATACCACTGTTACAGAACGTAAAACACACCGCTTTGTCGCTTTCACTAAAAAAAAATTATAGTTTAAAAAAACTAAAAAACAAGCTTTTATAGTGAATTAAAATAAAAAGTAAAAAAATTATTCTTGATATAGGAATAAAAGGATTAACGAGAAAATTAATGTCATTGGGGTAAAAGCGTGTTGTGCTCTATATTAATTTTGTTATAATTTCTTACTAGTTCTATTCCGAAATGCTGAGTTAGTGTAAAAATGTAGTACAAAGAACCCCACGCTTCTGAGGAACCCAAAGGTTATGGTTTTGTAAGATCCAGCTTGGGGCCCCAAACCTAATTTGGCAGGGGTCGCTAATATTCTCCGATACGCCACTGTGTTCTAGAGAGATGCTTCTGAAGCGCTGTAAAGCTTGCTTACAACGAGTTCGTTTTTCGATTACTGTAAATAATTCGTTTTTTTTTTTTATATCTTTTTATTTATACGTCAATTTGTGTCTTCGGGTTGTCATTTGTTCGTCCACGTCTATTAATAAATTTGTTATTATTCAATCAATTATAGTAATCGACTATTTTTCATCCAAGCGAAGTTTCAATAATATAGTACTTAAGTCCAATGATGCAATTTATATTTTTGCTCTGATTACACGTGACAACCAATTATATAATGTTTCCATTGTCAGATTGCTATATTGGCGACCTCAGCAAATAATGCTCGCTTAGTCCATTGTCTCATGCCAAACTTCTCATGGGGGAAAATCATTTAAACCAAAAATATGGCATGGTTTTCAATTCAGGTACTTATATAATTACAAATAACATTTTCCTCAAGATGAAAGTTACTAAATCAAATTTTAGAACAAAGACGAGAGTTTTCAAATTGAATTGAATTCGAAAAAAGAACCGTTGTCTAGGTCAGGGATGTGTAAATAGCAGCCCACGAGCTACGTACGGCCAACAAGGAATTTTTTTACAGACGATCCACCAAAACTGTCATAAAACCAAATAAATAGAAGATGTTCTCCCTATATTTGGGTCGACATACATTTGTAAGCAATTTTTTTTTTTTTTTTTTGCAGAAAGATCAACAAGAGTAAATATAGCCAGAGGTTGGGGGACATTAACTTGAGGCTGTGATGAAAATTTCAACAAGCAATCTCACTCTTAATTTCAAAAAAATTCTAGAAAAGTGTGATAGGTGTACACACACACATACACATAGGTCTCTTTAAATTGTTTCTAAAACTAAATGTACTCTCAACTTTAGATAGTATGAAATTAGCATAGTACATATAAATTGAGCATAACTGCCACTATTTTATTTAACTTACATTTATCCTTCCTAATATTATAAAAATGAAGGTTTGCATGTGTGTTTGTACGGTTGTTCCTCTTTCACGCAAAAATAACTTAATGGGTTTTAATGAAACTCTACAATTATATAGCTTATACATCAGAATAACACATAGTCTCTAACTTATAAAGATATTGTGTGAAGTGTCCAAAATATAACTATAATTGTCAAGTAAGTAGGAATAATTCTGCCATCTGCAAAAAATCCTGCGACAAAATATATCTATCTTTTATGTGCGAAGCAAAACTTTCCCTTTTTGTTTTGTCTGCGCCAGGCGCTGGCTTCTAATTTATTGCTTTGATCAGTGTAATCACTACTTTTTTATATATTTCAGAATAAAACTAGATTTCGAAGGGAGAGGTTGTGTTAAGTCTCTATTTGAATAGCTACTATTGATTTTTTTTCATGTGTAAGCCATTATCGCTCAAATAGTAAACCATAAGTACAATAAAAATTTATAATTTATTTCTATGCACGTTTTTTTATGATTTTATTATGCACATTTTGTAGCAATAAATTGATCCTTATATCAAAATAAATACTTTTATTGCTTCTGGTATTTTAAGTAGATAAAACTTTGTCTTTCCCACTACATCATTTGGACAAATTTGCATAATTTGTTTGTGGTTAGTAGTTAATTATAACGCTATAATTTTAATTGAATAGGTAAGTGATGCATTTTTTAAGAATAAAAATAATAATAACTAATGAACGTAATAATAACAAGAAAGCGTAAGTCTAATCTTTCCCAAAGCTCTAAAAAGGCTCGAGCTATGAAAGTAGCTAGACAGTTTCCAACTTGATTCTATCTCCAACATTTTGCTATGTTTCCACTGAATAGCCATTATAATTTAAGGAACGGCGTTGCTTGCGAATATTACAATTTTAACATAAAATAAATTCAACAGAAAAAGTAATGTTAACGTATTACACTTCCAAATATAAATTATATTTACACACTATTTTAAGCGTTCATTACACAAAATTTGTAGCAATGTGTTACTTTTGCTGAGCAGAGATAAGTTTAGAAAGGTGTTTTCAAAAGTCTCGACCAACAAGAGAGTTACAGGGAGGTATGAATAAAAATATCCTTTTTATCAGCTACAGACTTAAAATTTAACAAACATGTATTTTTTTTTTTATTTTATTTTATTTTTTTGTTGTTGTTGTTGTCGTTCAGCTGAGATATGCAAAAAGCTCTTGTTTGTTCAATTTGCAATTCACGTAAGATTAAATCATTAAAAACTTCTTTATCCTTCAATCTGTATAGTTTAATTTTTCAATTCACCCGTGCGAAGAATGAGTATACCAGCTAGTTATAAAATACATTATACAGTGGACCGCAAAAGTGTTTGTACACTTGTAATTTCCAATAAAATTTAATAGATCGGAATCGTAATTTTTTTATGAGATCTGCAACTTATTCTTAATGAAATGACATAAAATTAGTATTTTAAAAATCGTATAATTATTATTTTTAAAAATTAATAATCAAAAGGCTACTAAAAAATTACGCCACAAAAGTCTTTGTACACCTATCAAAAATTTCAACATAACTTTTAAATATTGTATATCTTTCTTAATTTGGTAGTTAGTAGGATATCTTTTAGTGTCTACTACAACTTTTAAACATCTTGGTATAGATTTAATCAGTTTTTTGTAATTTCTGCATCGAATTTCCTCCATGCTTCTGTGATTATTGTTTTTACTTCCCATTATGTGTTTATATGTCACATTTTCTTTTTTTTAAGCCAAATTTTCACCAAATATGTTCTATTGGGGTAAATAAAGTGTTTGAGAGGTGTTTTCAGATTTTGGGGACAGTTATAGAGGCACCAACGGCGTACATTGAGTGCAGTGCGCTTGGCGTCATTATCCAGTTAAAAAATGAAGTCGTTTCCAATCTCTCAAAATTTTGGGTGGATAATTTAAAATTTCTCTTTAAAATATTTAAATAGAGCTCATGATTTTCAATACCATCACAAAATGCCAAATTACCTAATCCTGAAGCCAATTTACACCCCCACGCAAGAACATCTCCACATCCATATTTCAGCATGGAAATTAAAAAAGGAAGGAAACATGACATAGAAACACATAATGGGAAGTAAAAACAATAAGCATAGAAGCATGGAGGAAAATCTCGCAGAATTTACAAAAAACTGACTAAATCTATACCAAGACACTGAAAAGTTGTTTTGGACTCTAAAAGATATCCTACTAAGTACCAAATTAAGAAAGAAATACAATATTTAAATCACAGTTATGAAAACATACAAAAGTACGGATGAATGTAAATTATTTATTTAGATTTAACGCTTGTATTATTTATTCTATGGAGTTCTAGTGGCCGTGGTAGTGTATCGCACTTCCACACCACAAATACGGAATTCTATTCTCGATCTGGGCAAGGTGGACTCAGCCTTTCATCCCTTAAGTGGGTCCATAAATGAGTATCAAACTTGCTAGGGGACTAAACACTGGAGGTTTCGATTTAGGTTGACCACCTGATTGGGACATCTGCTCAAGCACCTCGGCGCCCAATGGTTACGTATACTGAAATAATCACAATAGGCCTTGACCTTCATGTCTGTTGCGCCACTGAGTTAGTTAGTTTATTATTTATTCTGTATGTGCCCTAAGATGTTCTTCCTCAAAACTGGGGTGGAAAGCTGTTTCTAATGACAGGTTAGCCCTTTACCATGATGAATGTCTTGGGACTTCGATCTCGCACTTACCGATCAGGTGGCATTAGCAACAACAATAACATTCTGTATTGTGACGGGCTCACGCGTTTTTTCATTAACAGGTTCTTTTGGGTTCTTTGGGGCCAGAATGAATGGCAATTCTTTTCCAATCAACCCTAGAAGTAAAACGTGAAGGAAAGATGCAAATTAGGAAGCTTTTAAATAACAGTTTAGAGTAAGCAAGGTGGCATTTGGGGAATGTTATGTTAGTACGTGTTTCAAGTGTGAAGAGATTTTCGAGAAGTTAAGTGACAGTCAAGAGAGGTTACCCGTGACATAGAGTCCTTAGTCAAGGTGCATACAATTGCACGCCAATGAACCGCTACTTCAGCTAGGATCAGATAGATCGTTGTTTCGGCGGACATTAAGGTAGGAGTTACCACTTAAATATTCGGATCTGTGTTCATATTGAAATTGAGCTTAGGCAAGTTAGTTATTGATAGTGGTCCGGGTTACGTTATTTCTGTATTATATATTGTGTGTTTAGCCACAGTAGATTCTCTCACATGTCCTATTTTTATCTAATCTGTTATTGGCTTAAGTTAAGATCTTAATAAAGTAATATTAAGATTATGGCAGCTTCTAGTTCTTCATTTATTCCTACATCTCTAGCTCACGCTGATAATTTAGGAGAAGGGCACTCGAGGGGGGCGTCCTTACAGTATGTGAAAGGAAGATACCAGCTGTGTCCAACTAATAAAGTTAAAATTATGCCAAATTACAAAAAGCTGAATTCATGTGATGACAGTCACGGGTTTCCAGCCAATCAGTTCATGAATTCGAGTGACGTCATAGTCACGTGATAAATGTAATCAATTGTTTCCACACAGTCAATCATTTCATACACTTCGCTGTTGCTAACTTTTGCATCTTGAAGAAACTTTCTTTTAAAAATACAAATGCGTCAATCATAACAACGCACTTAGGTAAAGAAAATGTGCATGATTTAAAAGTACACGCATAGTATAAGAATTTATTTTTTGAAATTTTAAAAGCTTTTTGTGAAGAATCTTAAGACTTGCACATCTTATACGCAATTATCAGATTCGAAATTTCATTTAAACTTTACAAATAGAACAATAAGTAAGTAAAATGTCAGTTTTGAATTCACTGAAGAACACGTGATTGCGCTTATCATGTGACTGTCATGAATTTATCCCATTATATAGGTTTCAGTTTATACTTGATCTTCCTACGTAGTACGATTCAAAAATTCGGGGACTGCGGCCGTTTCTGACGACGAAAGTAAGTACCTAAATTAAAACCACTTGAAATGGATTCTCCTAACCCTCCCCTACTTAGCCAGATTGGTTTAAATCCTGTCATGTGACCGAACCGTACGAGCAGCTTTTATCTTCCAAAGCTAGTTAACTTTGTCCTGCGATGTAAGAAAAATGGCTTTTCTTGAACAGCGTTGAACAATACATTCTGTCAACGCTTTGGTAAAACACCAATGGAGACTTTGGAAATGCTAAGTCAGGTGTATGGTGAATCTACCATGGCGAGATCCAAGGTTCACGAATGGCATCAGCGTTTTAAAGAGGGTCGATAATCCATCGAAGACGATGGTCACGTTGGACGACTAACTTCACGGAAAGCGAAAAATGCAGCTTTGGTGTCTGAATGTGTTCAAAAAGATCGTTGTCAAACACTTGCACAAATCACTGGAGATACTTATTTCGCGAAGACACTTCGTTTGAGGGAATCCATTCATCATAAGTGGCCTCAGGTCTGACAGAGTGACGACTGGTATCTTCTGCATGACAAAGCACCAGCACATCGATTCCAATTGGTAAAAGAGTTCCTCGCCAAAACTCGCACTAAAGTGCTTCCATATTCCTCCTATTCACCAGACTTAACCCCGTGTGATATTTACCTGTTCCCATCAATGAAAAAAACATTTACAGGGAAGTCGTTTTGTGTCATCAGATGAGGTGAAAGGAGCATCGCAGGAGGCCTTATGGGAGGTTGCGAAAAGTGGCTTCCAGCTGTGCTTTTCAGAAGTTATACGAACTCTGGCAGAATTGTATCGTCGCTCAAGGGGACTACTTAGAAGGTGGATGTGCTACGGTACTGTGAACTATTCAGGGTAAGGTTTTTTTCATCTTGTCCCCGAACTTTCCGATCATACGACGCACAACTTACAAAAGTGTTCAATAATCACTCCATGACCATGTGGCGGTGTTATATCTATATGAACTAGTACCAACATCACGCGATAACGATCGTTTTGGCGTGATGGGTTAAGTACTCGCGTTCGGAACGGAAGGTATCCAGAACGAAACTCCCTCCTTCATTGGTGACCCTGGCCGTGCAAAGGAACCACACCCTTCACACGCCGCAGTCGTGGCGCCATCTATCCACCGCAAAAGAAACTAAGCCGTCAAATATTGACGCAAATAAGCCGTTACTTCTCAAAGTCGTCTCACACAAATGACCCAATCAGACCGTCACACAAATGACGCAATTCTCAAAGCCGTCTCGCATGAATGACGCAACCCACCAAGTGACGCAACTGCTTACATATTCGCCACGAATATGGTATCGTTTGTTCGCCTATTCGCCGAAACACTGGCAGGGGAGTATGTGGCTGTGTGATATCTATATGAACTAGTACCAACATCACGCGATGACGATCGTTTTGTCGTGATGGGTTAAGTACTCGCGTTCGGAATGGAAGGTACCCAGAACGAAACTTCCTCCTTCAACTAAATAATTGAATAAGTTAATATAAATAATAACAAAATTCAATCAGAGCCCGTGAGTGATATTCATTATAGTAACAACAAAAAATGGAGGAAAAAATCCAATAGAACTCCTAAAATAAAATACCGAAAAACAACAAGAATTATATGTATTCTAATTAAGAATAAAATAGTAGTAAAAATTCCATTGAGAATATTAAATACTTTGAGCTTATGTAACTGTTTAACGAAAAACGAACGGGAATGAGCATGGCAAACTTTTTCTTTTTAAAACCGGAAATAAAATAAGATCCGGAATGCAACAGAACAAACAAAACGGAAAAATCAGTAACAGTTGTAATACAGTTTTCCAAACGATGAAACGAAATGGCGCTAAAGCGAGAATCAGTTAAGGAGAAAAATGCCGTTCTTCGATTTCGGATTGCTCGGCGATCATCAAGCAATGGAAGAACTTAAAATATTCAAATAATGCTCAAACAGGGTCGTTAAATCTATTGCACTGGAAAAACGAATTCGAGCAATCGCTTAGAAAGTGTAAGAAACGACGAAAAAAAGAAGGGAAAAAAAAGATCTCGAATTCTTACTTGATTTTTTTTTTATTCTAAATAATTTTTATTTCCCGATCTGATTTGTTCTTTATGTTCTAAAAATTCCTTGGATATTAAATAAAACACTTAATTTGTTAAGAATTAAGAATATCATTCGAAAAAACTGGTATTGTTTTGTGGGAATTGTATAAAATAAAAATATAAATTTTACAACAATCATTTACGCGTCAAACAGCGAAAATATAAATATCTTAATCAATAAAATAGTAAAACTAAAATCAGTAGCAAAATTGATTCCACATGTTTGTTTGATTTTTTTCTTAAATAATTTTAGTTGGAGCTTCGAAATTTTAGTTTTTGGAAGTACATACCTTATATAGCATAATAAAGGAAATTTCCTTTTCTCCCCCAATTTCGTTTTTCCCACAATTATGGAAAAATTATCTACGCGCATTTTATATCATCAGATGATATATGTAACTAATAATCGATACAAATGTGAACTAAACACTTTTTTTCCAGAAATAGTCTAAATATAATATTCAGCATTTAAAAAGATATAACTTAAGGGCTTATATAAAATTTGACCAAATGGGCTACATTTTTTGTATTGTTTTGGAACACCTCAGCTATAATTAAAAAGTATTACATTTATGCTATTTTAAACATGACATGAACAAGAAAAAGCTTCTAGAGAAAATATTAACAGTTTCATTTCAGTTTGCAACATTTTTTCAAATAATTTGTGTATATTTACAACCCTGTTTCGAAACCTTACTAAGAATCAGCTCTATAACATAATACAAAAATCATTACGTATAATTCTTCATTTCTTTTTAATCAAAATTCTGCGAAAGTAGCATAAATTTTGGGATTTATTTAAAAAAGAATTCTTTCTTTGTATTTTTACGTAAAGTTATTTTTCAACTAAATCACTTATTTATTTTTTCATAGAAATTTTTGTAAACATTCATTGACAAATATTAACCTTTTGGAGGTGGGTATTAAGAAAGAAATTTGCTTCAGGACTGCACTTTTAGCTGTGTTGACTTTCCCCTTTTTTGTCACTGATTGATGCTACCATATAACGGCGGACAATAGAAGCAAAGCAAGCTAGTAGTTAGTCTCCCTCTGATCAATGGGGATGTTCGCTGTTTAGAAAATCCCAAAATGCAGAGATTTTTTCTCCCTTAGGGAAACAGGTTTTCTCAAAGAATCAAACGGAAAAATTACTAATGATTTCAGTTCCAGAAATTTATTTATTTTATTTTTAAAAAAGAAATTATTTCTTAACATTTTAAACTATTTTCCACTTAGATTTCTTCTCCAAAATTATTACGAGCATTGAGAGAAATAGCATAAAACAGTGATAATAATAAAAAGCATTGCATAAGAAAATGAAACGTTTGTAGATAAAGGTACAAGATAATACACAGCAGCTGCAGTTATTGTGGATATTTCGCGATTGCCTAGTAAAAATTGTTTGCTTAGACAATCCCAAAATGATAGGGACAAGACTTTCTGCGAAGAAGAGGAATCAATATCCAACTCTTCTCACTCAAAAGAAAAGAGCATGGAGATATTGAAAGAAAAACATCTGACGTTGTTCAAAAAATTAGAGAAAGCAATTTACTCTAAAACAAAAGTTTTACATTGTTCAACCAAATAAAGTACTAGTTTCAACAAAATCATGAAACAAGAGATGCAGTTGTTCGACTCTAATGAAAATCCATCACCAAATATTATAAAACTATGTGAGGCCTTAAAAACAATTCCTCCAATGTCAGTTGAAACCGAGTGAGCACAGTTTCTGGTGCCGGATTGCTCAGAGTTAGTTACAAAGCTTAGAGTTAGGCCGAGTGATTAAAGTATAAATAACTTATGCTTTCTGAAATCCTATTTTAAAAAAGAATAATCAATTCATTATATATTTTTAATATTTTTTAGCTCCCTATATAAATAAGTATTAATTTTGAAATTTATATGTATCCTTATTTTATATAATTATTATTGTTTTTTAATTTTTTTAAAATTTTGATGTATTCCTGGGAACGACAATTACATTCCCGGAATTTTCAGGACATTCCCGGGAATGGAAAACTCCAGGAAATCAGAAACGCTACTCAGTACATCAGAAAAGCTAAAAATAATGATGGCTTCTCTGAAATTACATTTCCCTTTTAAATTTCAGGAAATAAATATTTCATTAATGATCTGAAAACCCTCAAATCAGTCGCTAAGATGGACATAGAATAATTTATAAAAATCCAAGGGAGTATAAAATTTTAAAAGACGTCCTTATTTTATTTTTGGTTGCATTTCATTGTCTTCCAATCGATGCAAAAATCGAGAAGAAAAGCAAAATTTCTGTAGTATATCGGCATTATATTCGCTAATTTTAAAGAGTCGGCTCATGGAAATCTTTTTTCTGGAACACCTTTAAAATTAGCGATCAAATCAAACAAAATAACACGATATAAGCCAAAACATCGGCATTTATCATCCAAAATTTTGTTTAGGGAAGACAATCAATTTGATCAATTAATCCATAAAAAAAAAATTTCAATTCAATGTTAACCCTTAAGGTATTCGACTACGTTTGGAACCATGGTTTTGCAAAAGCGTGTAAATGAATAATATTTATGATATTTAGCATAACTTAGATTAGACAACGTATACAAAATTGGGTTAAGAATAGTTTTACAATAAAAAATTATTTAAGTACAATATTTTGGCAAAAAATTAACTTAGAATAATCTTTTTTTTCAAAATGTTCTCCTATTGTAAAAATGCTTCTATTGTATTAATATTTTGCCTGTATATAGCTCATATCTCTGTACAGAGGCTCAACTAGAAATTTTGAAAAGCATAACTTGGAAGTCGGTTTATCCATGTTTTACGAAAACAGAAGGGAGAAATTTTAAGAAAATACGCCGATCATTATTTCAAATGGTTGTAACTCTGAAAATAATGTGAATTTTTCAAAAATCATAGCTGAGCCTCTGTACAGAGGTCTAAACTATATACAGGCAAAATATTAATACAATAGAAGCATTTTTTACAAAAGGAGAACATTTGAAAAAAAGTTTATTCTAAGTTAATTTTTTGCCAAAATATTGTATTTAAATAATTTTTTTTGTCATAATGTCCTTAAAACAATTTTATACATGTATTCTAATCTAAGTGACACAAAATATAATGAAAAGTATACATTTATGCGCTTTTTTAAAATCATGGTTCCGAACGTAGTCGGATACCTTAATATGGGCATAGTAACCCAGTTGTCTTATCACGAATTCATGGCTGGTGTTGATGAGTCACAGGTTCCAATTCTAGTGCCACTGAACACTTGTAGAGGGATTGATGCATGTTAAATATGTCGGAAGGAAGACGGTACTTAAAGTTATAAAGTCGAACTATGGTTACATTTTTTAAATTAGTTGTAACATGTATCTTCAATCAGCGCTTTCAATAGAACATACCAATTGAATTTATTTACTGCTGTAAGAAAGGCGGTACGTTACAAAATAAAAGCCAATCTATGACAATATTGGGTAAAATAATTGTACCTTACATCCAATGAGAATTTTGACTTGAATCTGAACAAAAAGATTTTAAGATTGTCTAAGAGAAGATAGTACTTTTTAAAAATAGAGCCAGAACAATGATTACATTGGTTAAATTTTTTGAAACTTCCGTTCAATAACCGCTTTCATTAAAATTGGAGCAATGAAATTTAATCAAGTAAAGAAGGCGGTATTTTAAAAATAAAACCATTTTTCCATGATATTCAATAAAAAATGTAATTTACATCTAATCAACGTTTTGTTGTACAATTTCAGCAATAAAATCATTGAATCCCAAAGAGGACGGAGGCTTTAATGTAAAGGCCTAAATATGATTACATTGGTCAAATTAGTTAGAGCTTACATCCAATCAGCTCTGCCATCAGAATCGGAGCAATAAAATTCAATTAAGTAAAGAAGGCGGTACTATAACAAGTAATATAAAAAAATAGTTTTTAAGCCAATTCCTACTTATATCAAGAACGAAAAATTTTATTTTAGCTACTTTTTATTAAATAGTTACAATTAATATAAATATGTATATACATAGGACAGAATCACAACATTAAGTGGTAATTAGTTTTTTAATTATCATTAAAGTATAGCATTGTCCTTTTAACTTCAGTCCAACTGAATGCTTTAACACGTGAGAAAAAAACCTTTCCATGTTTTGACACAAGTCGCCAAAAGGGTCGCTAAGTCGCCAACGTGACTGTATTTGTAATTCTTTAAATAATTAGTTTTAATCAATTAATTTTTATTAATTATAATTAAATTATATTGTATTGTCATCCAAAATGATCCTATATATAAAATTTCAGCTCAATCTAGCGCTTTAAAATGTATTTTATTAGCAATTAAAAATTCCACTATAAGATAAATAAATAAATATACAAATATATAAATAAATAAATAGACAG
The DNA here is from genome assembly GCA_019973955.1 of Trichonephila inaurata madagascariensis. NCBI lineage: Eukaryota > Metazoa > Arthropoda > Arachnida > Araneae > Nephilidae > Trichonephila > Trichonephila inaurata. The sequence goes on from BMAV01025409.1 coordinate 37,893, forward strand.
TGCAAGCTAATAGTAGGAATTGAAAAAATAAAAGTTAATACATGATATTGAATAAAATAGTTGCGTCCTGCCTCCCACTCTAACGCTGAGTTGAGCAATTATAACAATATAAAATTATTAAATTATTTAAAGAAGGCGGTACATTAAAAGAAAAGGAATAATTATTATCTTGCATTGGTTAAATTTATTGGGTTCATCCAATCAGAGGTTATATTTGAATTTGAACAATAAAATTTAATTAGTGTTCAGAAAAAGGCGGTACTTTACAAATGTGAGTGAGTGAATATTAACTTAGCACTGTTCAGCTACACGAAGGCTTTTGGCGACGGACCACGTAATTTTAAACCCTGGTGAAGTGACGTGGATGACACCTGAGCTGGCACTTCCCTTTCCTAACTACAACACCACACCAACGGGAGGACGTTTGAGCTCTCGGCAGATTTAACGTGCATCGCTTCCCTACACTGCGGGTCTTTAGGGATACTGGGCTCGAACTCGTGACAAGACCAGCCACGATCCGATACCTTGATCACTCGGCTAATGCGGCCTTTTAAAATATAAGAGAATCTAGGGTTCCATTGGTTAAATTAAATGAGGATTTTATCCTATCAGCTATGCAATTAGTATTTGGCCAATAAAAGAGTTTTAAAGAAAGCAGTATTTTAGAAATAAAAGCCGTAATATATATATGTTGACAATTATAATTTACGCCCAACTATAATGCTTTTTTGAGCAATTTTTACAGTAAAATCGTGAAATTACTGAAAGAAGGTGGTACTTTAGAAGTAAAGGTCTGACTATAAAATTACATTGGTTAAATTGGTTAAATTAATTGATACTTACACCCAATAGCGCTTTCATTTGAATCAGAGGAATACCATTTCAATTAATATTCTAAAGAAGACAGTAAGGGAATCAGGGGTTCCATTAGTTAAATTAAATGTTGATTTTATCCTATCAGTATTGCTATTAATGCGTTACTTTAAATATTAAATCGATAATTGTTTATAAATATATTGATTAAAGTAATTACGACTTTATTCAATGGATGTATTTTGTATGATCCGCGTTGGAGACTAAACAAAAATTCTGCACGTATTTTAGCTATGATGTGGTTGTCTACGTTGTTAAATGCGTATATTGTATTGTGTATTTTGCGTTGATTACGTGTCCCGATCTGTAAAGATGTCTGTCACGTAATTTCTATTTAGCACATTTTTATATAGAAATCAGGCTTTTGTCCACAACTAGTTTCCTAGAGTATTTTACATTAACATTTACAGTTTAGAGCATCTTTACTAAAGTCCTTATTGAACAGACATTGAAAACTTCCTTTGCGTTTTGTATCCTGAGTATAATTTTGACTTGCTCATTTGTTATATTTTTTTACATTGATTTAAATATCCAAAATGGTTTTCTTATTTCTAATGGGATTGGGGGTTGGCATTTTAATATTGCAGACTTTCCTCGTGAGCTGGAATCACTCTTTAGTACTGCACCATATAAGGGTACACCAATCGCCGCAAGCGATTTTGACACCGAGTTTCCTTCCCAGAGGGACCAGAGCCTTGATGATGCGAAACCGTACTAGAAATCTAATTTTGTCGGGAGAAGCCAAGTGAAACAGGCACTCAAGGGTTATTTAACATGATACATAATCATATGACATGGAGGGTGCCGATTTTTTGCATCATGAAAATCCAGTAACTTAGGTCCGGGGGGGGGGCGCGCCCTGAAACTTGGGCACACAAACAAAGACATCACCAAACCAATTACGCCACCGAGCCGGCATATACAAAATCTCATATGTACTATTTAGTAAATTATTTTGTGAAATATTGATGTGATACATATTGATGCTGATAATATATCACTGACATCTTATAATATTAATAACATCTAATTATAATAATATTTATTTTAATATAACTAGGTGAGGGGAGGGGGGTACAAACTGTCAGCATAATGGTAGAACAATCCCCATTGTACGAATTATACAACTGTTCATTTTCTCATTGCTCAAATTATAAAAAAAAGGCTTAAGAACACAATAAAAAATTATCTGATTAGTATTTGTAAAGGATTTACTTATTTTAGCAAAAAATTTGCAAATTTGTGCCTTTTCATTGTTTTTTTTTTTCAATACACTGCATATGCTTTCCTATGTAATAAATTGTGGCAATGGGGAGCGAATTGCGTAACTTTTAATCGGCAGTTAAAACACATAGACATAAAAAGTGAAACAAAACAGACACATTTACCCCAATAAACGTGAAAATGAAAATATAAGCAATTATTACAAGAAATGATGAAAATAAACTAATGAATTTTAACTTCTTTGTTAATTCCCTTGAACTTACTGTTAATAAATACCAGTTATAGATATTAATGTCTTGGGATAGAAAAGTATTTATGATATAAAAAGCAAACATTTAATGTATCTTTCATGAACAGTACTCTGGACCTGAAGGGACTAGAGGAGGGGTAAGCAACTTAAAACCTTGTGTGTCCTTTTACCCCTTAAGCTTTTTCTGTACTTTATTTTGGTTCATAGCGCTGATATATAAATATCGTGTATGATTTCATCCGAAAATAAAGTTTGGTTTAATGAAGATTTTCCGTTAGAAGCTATTTTTAATTTTACGACACGCGCGTTCTTAGTTTTATAATGTAAAGCCTTTCAGTTTATTTGTTTAGTTATTGTGATCATTCATAACTACACGTTTAGTTCAAACGATCTCTAAAAAACAAAGCTTGCTTTTCACGTTTCACAAGACTTTAAGATGAATAAATATAGATCCATACGACAAAATGATTTTGCTGTATGTGTGTTATTTCACGCGTCTAGCACAGTGTTTCTCAAACTGTGGGGCGCGCCCCCCTTGGGGGGCGTGATAACTCTACGAGGGGGGCCCGAGCATATTGAAAAGTCGAAAACAAAAGATTATTTAAAAAATTTTTAATTTACTGAAAGTAAACAAACAAAATACTTTCTGATATAATAAAATATAAAATACACGTTTACACTGGTATAATATGCTTATAAATGTATCAGTTCTGTGCAATGTATTTTATTATTAACTTAACAATACTAAGTTAAGAATAAGTTTCATAATTATCAGTGACCACATGGGCTTGTGTTATCACATCTTTACAATTTGTACAGTTTTCAATTATTTCCTTAACTGCCGATTAAAAGTTACGCGATTCTCTCCTCAATGTCACTGTTTTCCACGTAGACGAGCCTAATTTGGTGTTTTTTAAGGGGGAGGAAAAAAGGAGTAAATAAACAAATCCTTCGCAAACACTGTCAAG
>BMAV01025409.1:47223-67748 GCA_019973955.1 Trichonephila inaurata madagascariensis
CCAAGTGCATGACGCCCTCGACAGACCAGTCGTCGAAAAGACCGCCACATCGTGCACGCGTACAGCCAACTGCTTCATCGGCCACCATCCAGGCACATTTAGCACCTTCACTAAAGGGTCCCTGTGTCTTCTCGAACCGTACGAAGGTGCCTGGTAGAAGGACATTTCGGATCGCGGCGCCCGTTACGTGTGCTACCCTTGACGCCCACCCATCGACGCCTTTGTTTGGAGTTGTGCCTCGCAAGGGGAAACTGGATTGAAGCGGAATGGATTCAGGTCGTCTTTAGCGACGAATCCAGATTAAATCTCAGCAGTGATGACAATTGTGTTTGCGTGTGGAGACGCCGTGGTGAACGCCTCAATCCTGCCTTTGCTTTACAGCGACACACCACTCCCACAACTGGTGTGATGCTATGGAGTGCCATTGCCTACAATACACTTGTATGCCTCAATGCCCGATCGTATCGCATCGTGCATTCGCGTTATATATATAGAGGAGGTTCAACAGGGTATTAAATCCTCCGTTCCTTTGCCTTTTTCTCTGAAATTAATGATCCTTTTTGTTTTATTTTCTAATCATATATCAAAGTAGTAATTATATATGTAAGATTTCGTTTAATTTCGACGTCTTTTTCTTGGTGCGCTAATTTTTTTGTCCATGAGTGTATTAGACAACTCAACATATAATGAACGACACAACATACAATGGACAACACAACACAATACACAAAATACAACACAGAATGGGCAACACCGCACATACTAAATAACACAAACACAGCACTAAATACACAACACAACATACCAACACAAAACAAGGCGTAGTAGTTAGGAGACGGGGTTGCCAGCTCAGGTGTCATCCTCGTCACATGAGTAGGGTTTAAAATTACGAGGTTCGTTGCCAAAAGCCCTCGTTTACCTGAACAGTGCAACGTTAATATTCACTCGCTCACCCAACACAAAAAAAAATACACAACACAACACAAAATACAGAACAAAACACAAATAAACAACCTAATACAAAATAGACAACACGGCATAAATTCTCAAGATAATGGTAAACCTTAAGGTATAAATATATTATTCTTGTAAAGCCTATTTTCTAGTCCATTCCAAAGCAGTTATCCAGGTTTTAGTTATAAAACATGGCATCGACACAGAGATTATCTCAGAAATAAGAAGAACACCTTGTACTTTCTTTATAAATACCAAAAAAAGCAGAGTAATTCAAATAAGGAACAAGTGAACCACAAGATAACTCACAACTTTCGCCAAAGTTTTTAAAAAACGTATTTTGAAGAATTTACTGTGCACTCTTAAATCTGACCAGGGAAAAATATCAACAGTCAAATACTCGGCTAACTTGCAAGATACCTGGACAAAATTTTGTCAAATACTAAGCATCTTCCTGCATGATAAGTACTAGACAAAGAGTCACAAAAACGTACTAAGGTAAGAAAACTATACTAAAAAGCAAAAACTGAATGGCAAAAAAAAAACCCTTTTTTGATACAATATGAAAAGCAAACTTTTTTATGTAAAATACATAAAAGTTACCCAGAACATGTATGTACTGATGGCTCTAAAGTACAAAACAACACTAGAGCTGTTGTTTACAGTAAACTCTTTTTCCAATGTACTGTGGAGCACTTCATGTGGAATTTTGATACAGATATCCTTGACATCTCCCTAGCTCTGAAAAACCTCAAGAAAAAGATTGATTGTTTCTCTAAAGCTATTATTCTGGTCCATTCCCATCCAGGCTGTAGCTATGAAATATGACACAGAAACAAAGATTATCGCAGAAATAAGACGAAATTTCTTTATAAATACAAAGACAGACTTAGTCAATGAGAAACAACTTGACCCACAAAACTTCCCCCAAACTGAATACGCTCTCTTTTGAAATATTCTTGTGTTAAATGCTCCTATGTCGAAATGTATTTAATTGTGAAATATGTAATTACTTCTAAATCATTCTATTCCTATTGAAATATCCTTCATCACAGAAATAGTTTCAATGATATCAAATTGAAGTTGATCAAGTGCGGTCGAGTTTCAAACTTTCTTTCAACATTTAAAAAGTTGGTATTCGTCTATTTTAATCAAATTAAAACTCCTAAATTAATGACTGCTACAGTGAGAAATCAATGCCAAAGAATTGATCCACTGTATGCTTTACATATAATCAATTTCATATCTACTGCTGGAGCTATAATTAAAAACAAAAAACATGTTTAAAGGATTGAATTCATATTTAAAAAAAATATAGACACATCTGCAGTAAATTTTTTATCTAAATTTAAATAGCATTTAACAAGACGGATTTCCCTAAAAAGCTATATTTAGTTCTAAATACTTCGTAAGCAATATTTAATTTACAAAAAACGTATTCATCACAACATCTTATGCATGCAAAAAAAAAAAAACATCTTGTGTCTCTAATCAGTTATATCACATATATCATATATATAGTTATACATATACATATCATAAGTTACTTACGAGGGATGATGTCTTCCAAGTGGTCAGGGAAGCTCCAAGAATAATGTTAATAAAAAAATCATTTCAGATACAAAATATCCTATTTTAAACTTTTAACGATTGTTTTTACCAATTGAAGCTTATTTTTGATTTCAAAAACAAAAAAATCGAAAAAAAGCAATATAAAAAATAATTACTTATGGTATCCGACTACGTTCGGAACCGCGATTTTGTAAAAGCGTATAAATGGATAATATTTATGATATTTAGTGTCACTTAGGTTATGAAATGCATATAAAATTATTTTAAGAATAGTATTATAATTAAAAATTATTTAAGTACAATATTTTGACAAAAAATGAACATAGAATGACCCATTTTCAAAATATTCTCCTTTTGTGAAGTGCTTCTATTATAATAATATTTTGCCTGTATATAGCTTGAACCTCTGTGCAGAGGCTCAACTAGAATTTTTGAAATATATAACTTAGAAGTGAGTTTATCCATGTTTTACGACACAACAGAGGGGAGAAATTTTAAGAAAAAAACGCCGATAATTATTCCAATGGGTTGTAACTCTGAAAATAATGTGAATTTTTCAAAAATTCTAGTTGAGCCTCTGTACGGAGATCTGAGCTGTATACAGGCAAAATATTATTATAATAGAAGTATTTTTCACAAAAGGAGAACATTTTGAAAAAGTTTATTCAAAGTTAATTCTTTGCCGAAATGTTGTATTTAAATAATTTTTTTTTGTCAAAATGTCCTTTTAAAACAATTTTATACATGTATTCTAATCTAAGTGACATTAAATATCATGAAAATTATCCATTTATGTGCTTTTTTAAAATCACGGTTCCCCGAACGCGTAGTCGGATACCTTAAATTGGGATAACAAAACGAAGATAAGGTTCCTTATAATAATTTTCTTACATTACCTTGGTTTATGTCAAGTAACATCTAAATTCATGATTTTCAACCACCTGTGACAGAAAATACTTTAATTTGAAATTACCATTCTAAATAAGATGGTTTTATAAAATCTTATCATTCGTATTCAAATGCATAAGAAGGAAAATATTTTAGGCAGTATATTTCTTTTCAATTAAGTTTAAAAAGAAATATATTTAAAAAGATATAAATTTTAAACACACACAAGCATGAGTTTCTAAGAGTAAAGTAGTAACACACACAATTTACCAGAAGATCAAAAAATATTACAAAAGAAAAAAAGGTTACTTAGTAAAGCTACATGTTTTTCAGAATAATCAAAAACATGGTATGCATATATATGTATAGTTTCTAAACAGATTTACATGGCATGTGTAAAAGTAGAGATTGTAGATTTAACTAAATTTCATATAAGTTCATGTGTTGAAATTTATATAAATTAATTTATCTACATAAATATAACGGTTAATTTCCTTTAGATTTTGTAACCGTGCATTCAAATTTGAAAAGCTGAAATGAGAATTATGGAAAATTAAAGGTTAATTTGCTGCCCTTGTGGATAGAGATATAGCGATGGTGAAAATCATAAGAAAATACTTAACCCGTTAATCGGTCAATTTTTTTTTCTAAAATGTTTTTTTTAAAAAAAGCACATTTTTTATTGTATATACACCAAAAATAAACACCGTACTTACAGAAAAAGAAAATGGAAGACTTTTATTTTAATTTTAAATTCTTGTGTTTTTACATCATTTTATTTTTATTTATTTTTTTTTTTTTACTATTGCTAGACCTAAAAACTCCTTAATGTTTGCATTTTGTAAGCACACTCCGCATATGAACAATTTTTCATAGAAAGTTTTTTATGTGTTAATGCTTTCTCAAACGGTTGAGAATAATCTAAATAAGAAAACAGTTCTGAATTCGTATCCAAATTTAATTCGTCCTTATAAAAAAAAATTGTCCGTTATTGTAATCCATTCAAAAGCAAACAATACATAGACACTCGTATTGTCTCAGAAATAAGACAAATCTTGAAATCTCTTTATAAATACCAAAAGGCAGACGTACTAGGCAAATGAGGAACACTTCAGCAATAGATAAACCACTTTCTTCAGTCACTTAAAAAACATGTTTTTCAGGAATTAGTGTATACTTTTTTATCTCACCTCGCAGCAAAACCAACAGCCAAATCCTGGGCTAATATTCAAGACATTTCAACAAATCGAATGCAGACCACCTTTTTTGTGACCAAATCTAGATAAAGGGTCCCAAAAACGTGCTAAGATAAACAAATTTCACTTTAAGGCCAGAACATTCAGGAAATCCTTTTAAAGACTATAACTCTTATGTTCCTTTCCTTGTTGAAAAAAATTGTAACTTTTTATTTTTATTTCCTGTTACTTTTTCCTGGTGGATACGTACAGACACACAGACAAAAAAGTGAGAAAAAATACACACACACAAACAGACAAGAAGAGGCAAAACATACAATCGAGACAAAAACAGATTTAAGACAGGTACACAGCAATACACATAAAACCACAAACAAGTTAGCAAAAATGACACAAGTTAGCATAGCCATAGACATAAGTCAGCAAGAAAATTATTTTCCCTACAAAGTTTAAATGTAGAAAACAAAAGCATTATTTAAAATATTTTTTTAATAAAATTTACTCTAGTAAAAAATTTTTAGATATTCCACCGAATATATGATCTATATTTCAGTTATCTTCTTATCTTACTAAAAATCTTACTTTAAAAATAATTTAACCATATATTGAGACTTAAATCTTAAAACAAATTGGTATTATTCTAAATTTATTAAAACAAGGACCAAATTTCAAAAAGCTTTTCGGCACCTTTAAACAATGGAAACACTTAATAACGATTCTTATGTATCCAAATATACACAAGTAATTCACTCGAAAAATAAATTATTTTTCAAAGTTTGCTAGGAGCAACAAAGCAGCAAAGACAAGGCTACAAAAAAAGCGGCTTAGAAACAATGTTTGAAAACATATAAAATTGGACAAATTCAACAAAAAACCATGACCGTTTCTTCCATCTTTCCATTGCCAATTTTTTTTACAAAAAGCTATACTTTATTATCAACAACGCATGATGATTTCTCAAGCAAATGACAGATGCTCTCAGCCACAAGCATAATAATGAATACCCTGTACATCCTTTCTTCAATGAAAAAAGCCTCACTTAACGTACACTAGATTGACTTAGCCACTATGCTTTATGAGCAGACAAGACTCAGTTAAAAGACACATAAGAAATGGCATAAAAGACAGAAAAAGATTATAACAAGAAATGTGAATATTATTATGAAGAAATAGTTGAAAATAAACAAGGAATTATAACAAGGTCATGGCTAACCCATTTGAATACATTGATATCAAATGCTAGATAGATATTAATGGGAAAGAAAAACATTCCTGATGCAATATGAAAAGCAAGCACTTTATATAAGGTACATGAAAAATACCCTGAAGCTAAGTAGACTATGATTGCTCAGACAATGTAAGTAGACAATGATTGCTCTATAATACAAGACAACACTGGGCTGATTTATAACAGTAAACTCTTTTTTTTTTCTTCAATGTACTCTTGTGAGACACTTCATATCGAATTTTGAAGCAGAGATGCTTGCAATCTCACCAGCTGAAGAAAATATTAAGATAAAGATCTATTGTTTCTCTGAAGCTGTTCGAAACTGATTAATTATCCGGACCCCGATTTAACGAATTTTGGGACAGAACATTTTATTCGTTAAATCGAGGTTATTCGTTACAGTAGGGTCCGAACAAAACACTTTTTTTTGTAATTACCTCTCGGATATTCTGTAGTAAGCAATTACGCAAACAATATCCATAGTTATAGAAATTACACACTTTTTATTCAATAGCTACAAATACTGCTATTAGAAAAACATCACACACCAGTTAATTGGAAATTTTAAAATACTAAAAGATATTTGACAATCTTTTTGATTCTTGATTCAAAGGAGTACTTTTTCGACTTTATTCTGAGCAGAAAATACTGCGTCATTTACATCCTGTTACATAAAGTATGTTCCAAAGTTACAAAACAATGTAAAGCATTAGAAAATGTATCAGTTTTGATATTAGTTTTAATAATCAATATCTACATGAGAATCTTAATGAGCTCAATTGATGACATCGCATTTCAAAGACAAACACGTGCTCTCCATTGAGTTCGAAGCAAACATTAAACTAAAAGTATTTGTTGTTCTATTTGTAAAACAAATGAAATTTCAAATTTCATATTTGGATAAAGATGCTTAAATGTTAGGGGAAAAAATTTCTTCAAAACGATTTTTTAAAATTAAAAAAAAAATCGTATTTTATGCTTATACTTTTAAATAAAATACATTTTGTGTGCATATGTACTTTTTAAGAGAAATTTTCTGCAAAGAGCAAAACTTGGCAACACCGAAGCGCGTGAACTGATTAGCTGGAAACACAAGATAGTTTTTATCGTGTGACGATGACGTCACATGAATTTTTGAACTGATTGGCTAGAATCACGTAGCTTTCACTATCATATGACGTCATAGTCACATGAATTGAGCCCATTGGCTCCGACAAATCTATTTCCAACCAACAATGCATGTTTCTATCTCTGCAACAACCAACAATCAAGAGTTGCACAAATAACTGCTCGTCATCAAATACGACATTTTCGTTAAAACGTTAAATACCCCCTGCGTTGTGGAGTTGGATGAGATATGAAAGCAATTTCTTGTCCTACTCAAAACTCACACAATATAAGTCACATTCATAACTCTTCTGCACCTTTTAAGTCTGATAATGGTCTTCGTCTTTTCCCGTCGAAATTTGCTGCTCACAAGAAAAGTCTTTTTCTGTTTCGGACAAAAAAAATATGTCCTTTAAAAAAAATCAATTTTTTCTAATACACACTATTAAAAAAATAAGTAAAAAAATTCCAGCTTTTGAAATAATTTATGGATTAGGTGTTTATCATTCGTTAAATGGGCAATTTTTGCCTTCGTTTTAATCGGAGAGTGAAAAAAGATCGTAAAATCGCGATATTCGTTAAATAGGGTCCGACTGTACTATCAATCAAACAACACATTAGTGGATGGAATCAATATCTTCAATCTATTTAAAAACTATACTACAAAGAATCAAACGGTTTAACATATTATTACGATTAAAAAATGAGTTTTCGAAACATAGTATAAATTATTCAGGGAGGATGGGTCAACGTTCAATCAAAATTCTAAGCAGAAAGGAAATGAGAGAAATAAACTATTGAACGTGAAAGATATAAAAGCCGCTAATGTAAAGAATACCTAGTAAAGGTATGGAAAACTCTTGATTCAACACTTAAACAGAGCAAATCAGTTCAACAGCAGCTTAGCTAGATAATCTACACATTAACGGTTTTCGAGCCTTAACGGTAACATTTACATCCGGTCAAAACATATCATTTGCTTTTTTTCTTCGATAAATCTACAAATTTTTAATTAGAATTTAAATTTATCGTATGGAATTCTAAATTAATAACTGTTGGAATATGAAATCCCAATGATTGTAGTTATAAAATCAAATAAGAACATAAAATAAAAGTAATTCCAAAGTATAAAAAGCTACTAGAAGCGAAAATATTCAATAATAAAATGTACGGTAGTAAAATGAAAAAAAATTAATAAATAAAAAAAAGAGTTATAAATGTTCGAGAAAAATATGAAGCACATACCTCGTCGACAATCGAGGGGAAAAGTATCACAATAAAAAAAAACGAAGTAAAACTTATAATTGATAATTATTCTGAACAAATTTAAAAATGACACAAATATCGAATCAAACGATCGAATGACAAATAATATTTATTTGTATATGTGTAGCCAATGTTGCCACTCAATCCTTTGAAGAAGTAATTGTTAAATTGTTGCCAGACGGATCTGGTGTATTAGAAAAAAATTCTCAGCTCAATCGTAACGTAAAAATAAATGTAATCGTCACGTGCGCTTTTAAGATTTTGTAGAAAATTGAAAACTAGGAAAAAAAGAATCGTTTGCTTGAACTAAGAAATTAAAAAAAAAGTTAAGACAAAAAAAATATATATATTGTTACTCTGGCGAAGTTTTCTGGACTAATATGTTTAGATTACTTATTAAATTTATAGTACTTTTCATAAATAAGAAAATTTATATCGGTATTTTTCTCTCTTATTTAGAAATATGTATAAACTTTTTGTTTTGAAATATAAATGGGTTTTCTGTTAAATGTACTTTCAAAAGACATTACAGATTTTATTTTTATTTTTATTTTCAGTGAACATGTATTTGTATACATTGCTGATGAATGATAGGCAGATGTTTTCATTTAAATTCTTCGCACAAATACTCAGTCATAAAACACTAATGATTTTTTTTTATTTTGATCCTAAAGAAAGTATTAAAAAGCAAACTCGTATAAGAACATATAATCTATCCACCGCTGGGTTTTTAAAAAGGTAGTATTCCTCAAAACACTTTTGCACTTGTTCGTTAGGATTAGCACACACACACACACATTGGGTTTTATTCAAAATTTTATATATATTTATTATAAAAGTTCTGTAGGTAAATATAATGAACTGAAGTAACTTATATTTTTTTTAAAAAAAATAATAATGGAATATATTTAAAGAATTTACATGAATTAAAGAACCGTGTCCGTTGTAAAGAAACCAAATGTATCATGCTCTAATCTTATCGGCCAAATTGGCCGACTTTGAATTCTTATCTAATTAAAATCAACCACGAGTCACGTGATTATGGAATGCGCCATTCAACAAAAAGTAATCAGCTGTTTTGCTTTGAGCTGTGTTTTTATGAAAACTTTTTTAGTCTTTAAAATTTAATTAAATTCCCCAATATTGCAGCGCGAATTCCATTAAAACTATTTGCTTATTTTACAAGTCCTTTTTTGCGTTCTTAGCAAACTTTTATATTTTTAAACATTTTTATTACTGTCGAAAATATTTATTTCATCATAACATAAATCCTAACTGGTGATTTTATTCCATTAGTTATATAAAGGATGAAATATTAAAACTCTAAATTTCCTTTTTTTTAAAAAAAAGTTAAAAGTTATTTGAATTTTTTCTTTAAAAAATTCAATTTCAACTTTTTTGAATTTTTCTCATGGAGAAGTAAATAAAGATTGTAAAACACTCGACGTGATGTTTTTCGTAAATGAGAAAAACTATTGTCTCTATAAGCATAATTTCTCTTCAAATTTGTAGAATTTTTGAAGAATTATAAATTTTCTTAACGGATAACTGCAAATTTAATGAAAGTAATGTTGGAATATAAGAATAATTCCAAAGTAGCTCATGCGAAGGAGACTAAAATAAGGAAAACTGATACAACAATAAGTATCTACGACAGGGGTTGGCAGGCCGATGCTTGAGAGCCGCATGCGGCTCTTCAGATTTCTATCTTATGAATTATTAAAAAAAACTATTACATCTACTAAAAAATACATTATTGTTTTTCTTTGTAATTATCTATTGAAAAAATGCACCTTCAAATTACAATTAAAACTTTGACCGGTTTGAGATTTTTGTATTAATTTGGTTTCCATTAAAAAATTTTATTGAGAATCAGTAAAAATATTAAAAAATTAATTCTAAATCAGTAACAGTCTAATGTAGTGGTCGGAAACCCATGGCATGCGTGCCACATGTGGCACTTGGCATAATTTTCAGTAGAACTCTGCACAGTTCTGCAAATTTTTGAGAGAATGGAATTTGAAATTTTGTAATAAACTTTATTTGACAAATGCCTTCAGAGATAGAGAGAGAATTATATTTACGTAGCACTACAAAGCTGCAAGAGGGCTATTGTTGACGGACCTCGTTATTTTGAACCGTGGTCAAGTGAAAAGTACAACGCTTGAGCTCTATACCCCTTACCCCTCTCCTAACTTTCACACCACACCAACGGGTGGACGTTTGAGCCCCGACAGATTTAACGTGCATCAGCACCTCTACACGGAGGATCTTTAGTGGTACTAGGTTCAAATTCATGGCAAGCCGGCCACGAGTCCTTTATCATTCTGCCAACTCAAACGAAATAAAAAAAATCTTGTTAGTGTGTTAATGCATTTTTTTTTTTGTTTTTGTTTTTTGAATAAAACAGATATAAAATTATCAAATGAGTAAGTGTTTTAAGATTGCTCTCAAAAGCTACGCGAGGGGTATTGGCGGTCGACATCGTAATTTTGAATAACGATCGAGTGACGGATAAGACCCAACCTGGCAAATAACTGTCCAATCTTCCCCAGCGCGCCAACTAGATAACTTTGAGCCTTGACAGGGTTAGTGTGCATCACTTTCTCTACAAGTCAGGTCTTCAGTGGAATCAGGACTCGAACCCATGACACACCGACCGCGAGTTCGGGACCATGACCACTGGGCTCTACCACCATCACGGAAAAACAATACAAAAAATAAAATACCTTTCAAAATAAACATTTCAAGAATTACTAAAATACTAGCATTCCTTACAGCTTAAATATTTTAATTTATAGTTCCGATTTATCACGCATATTCAAAAAAACATAAGAAATATTTTTTTAAAAAAAAATTACCGTAAAATTCGGCGTATAGCGCGCACCGGCATATAACGCGCCCCCATACTTTCAAGCTGCATTTTTTAATTTTTAGGTATATTCTCCGTATAACGTGCACCCTCATTTTTACGAAAGAAAGAAATATGCGTGTACAATGCTAGTATGCTTTTAAGCCATTTATTCAAGGTATTATCACAGGATTTTGAAAAATCATATACTTTTAGAATCAGAATCCTTTAATTTCATTAGGTATGACGTTTCTTCATACAAACAGTATTCCGATCTATGAAGAAATCTAATTTTTCTTAAGCTCATCTCTTTTTTTATTTTTGAAACTATCATTTTTTAATACCCGGCGTATAACGCGCACCCGTAAATTTCGATCTCACATTTTTTTGTGTTAAAAGTGCGTGTCATACGCCGGATTTTACTGTAAGCAGATTTAAATAGTTTTTTAAGCTATTTCTCACCAGTTTACAGTTTTGTGAAAAAAAATCTTTAAATATTTTTAATGGATATATATGTTTGTTTGTTTTTTAATTAGCTTTTTTTTAAAAAAAAAAATAGAAGAAACTGTCAGTGAAAAATATAAACCCCAAAAACCAATTCAATAAAGCAAAAATATCTACGTAGTTGTACAAAATCTGTTGAATTCCTAGTAAACTGTTATGTTAATAAAAAATAAAAACTATATATGTATTTCAAACACGGCTACGGTCTCCAAAAATTAGACAAAATTTTCGTTTCAACTTGTGTGTGTCAGTTCACATTCTAGAGATAAAAAGCAACACCGGAATTCAAAACAAGGAAATTTTCTAATTCCATTATAGTCAAGCATAAACAGGCGAAAAGAAGGGTAAAAAAATTTATAGACGGTGTTTATAAGTTACCTCTAAAGTGCACAAACCAGTTAATCTGAAAATTAGCCAGGAAATATGAACATTAACCAGGGAGATTTGTTAAAGAGCGGAAAATGTTTCATTTCTCAAATTACTTAGATAATTTGCACATTACCTACTAGACACTCGTTACAGTGAAAATAAAATCTTTGGTGGAACAACAGCAACGCTTAAGTATGCTCAAATTAAATTTTGTTTGTTTGTTTAAGGTATCCGACTACGTTCGGAACCGTGATTCATGATATTTAGTGTCACTTAGATTAGAATACATGTCTAAAATTGTTTTAAGGAGAAATTTTGACAAAAAAAATTATTTAAATACAATATTTTGGCAAAAATATAACTTAGAATAACCTTTTTTCAAAATGTTCTTCTTTTGTGAAAAATTCTTCTATTAAAATAATATTTTGCTTGTGTATAGCTCAGACCTCTGTACAGAGGATCAACTATGATTTTTGAAAAATTTACATTATTTTCAGAGTTACAACCCATTGAAATAATTTCCGGGGTTTTTTTTCCTTAAAATTTCTCCCCTCTGTTGTCGTAAAACTTGGATAAACCCACTTCTAAGTTATATATTTCAAAAATTTTAGTTCAGCCTCTATACAGATGTCTGAGCTATATACAGGCAAAATAATATTATAATAGAAGCATTTTTCATAAAAGGAGAATGTTTTGAAAATGGGTCATTCTATGTTCATTTTTTGTCAAAATATTGTACTTAAATATAATTCTTTATTGTAATAATATTCTTAAAACAATTTTACATACGTTTTCTAATCTAAGTGACATTAAATATCATAAATATTATCCATTTGTACACTTTTGCAAAATCACGGTTCCGAACGTAGATACCTTAATGAGAGAAAGGGAAAAGCCTTCGATTATGCATTTAAAAAGAAAAAGTGATATATTGCTTAGAAGGTATTAATTCAAGTATGGAAGCAACAAATTTTCTTTCTTACTATCCAGGGCGATTATAATTCAAGTCTCGCTTGCAAAATGCTGTAAGGAAAAAAAAAACATTGGTTAGAATGACTTCAAATTTCAACTGAATGTACTTGAAGGGAGAAATAGTGGACAGCATGTCTAGGGATAATTGACAGGTTTCATTGTTACTCTTTATACGGTTTTTGGCTCAAGAACAACTAAAAACTAAATCATTGTTGCTGTTAACACTAAAACGTCCGTCGCTGTCGATTGGACACCGGATCCTGTTTAGTTTGTTCTTTCCGCATTCTTGCAAGGAATTTGAAAAATTTTCGTGACTTTTAATTATTTTCCATGGGGATTACTCAGAAAAGGTTATATGGTTCTGGGGTTACTTGGGAGAGATTTTACAACTAAATATACCTAAAACGTTCGTTGGTGTCGTTTTGACACCAAGACAAATTTATCATAAATAGCAATTGTGCAAGCAAGAGATAGTTCACTAAATAGATACCATTAGTATAGCAAACTTCCGGAAATAATATCGCACATTTATTTGACCTTAAATGCAGTGTTGTAGGGTTCGCAGCGGAAATGAGTCAGTTATACTAAAATTATTATACCTAATTGTTTTGTTACATAGCATTTGCTTATCTGCTCATAAAAAAAAAATTTCATTCGATTTTCGAATCTTGTGTAGATTAAACACCCTGAAACGATGGCTCGTAGAAAATGTCTAAGTCCTAATGAAATTGTCAATTTGTTGCGAGAGCTTTCTGAGAATGAATCGGTTTTTAGCTGTATTGCTCTAATTGAGATTCCGATTAAGACATATTGAGCGAAAGTAACTGCGAAGAATCTGAAAATAGTGCAAAAGTAATTGATAAATTCCAGTAAATCCTGATATATATGTCGCTAGGGATGGCACAGAATGAATACCGCATAATAGTATAATGTTCCTGGCAAATTTGCGATAAAGCAGTGGTCCATCAAACTTGCGAAACATAATGTCAACGTTAATTTTTTACGATATGAAGGGTCATAATATATGATAATTACCGTAAAATCCGGCGTATAACGCGCACCTATACTTTCAAGCTGTATTTTTTAATTTTTAGGTATATTCGCCGTATAACGCGCACCCCCTTTTTTTTACGAAAAAATTTGAAATGTACGTGTGCAATTTTCTTATGTTTTGAAGTCATTATTTATTAGATGAATCATTCCAGACTCTCTTTTGAAAAAATAGTATACTTTTAGAATTATACAACCCTTAAGCGCAAGAAGGGAGGGGAGGGGGAGACCGAATCAGCGCCATGGCTGGATTTTTCCATAAACATTGATTCCTTTTTTCTCTTTCATGTGATGTACGAGGTGGACGATTAATTTTGAAATAAATTAGAACAACCCTGAGACTTATTACGCTCGCTCTCTGTAGTATATTCAATACTATGAATAATATTGAATACGCTTCAAACAACGAGCAGTAAAGATGGGTCCTGGTAAACGAATTAAAACACAGTGCCGGTTTCAAGATCTAAGTGATTCAATTTGCAAAAGAAAATGGAAATCGTTTTGCAGCAAGGATGTTTGATATTGGCGAAAGCTTCATAAGGGAGTGGGGGAAAAAAATTAAATGACAATAATTAACATGTCAAAGAAGAAATGTGCTTTAAGTAAAGGAGTAACGAAATGGCCTATTCTAGAAGAAAGTGTTGCGAACTGGAAATCGCCTGAATGGATTAATTGTAACATGAAACAGTGTACGTTTATTCGCCTTAAAATGGTCAAAAAAGAATGCCTTTTCATGTTATCCAACAATAAAAGTTCATAAGGTATGTTATTTCTTTTAAATAAACAGTATTTCGATATATAAGTCTAAATTTGTTTTAATACTCTTTTTTTTTAAAGCTCTCATTTTTATACTCGGCGTATAACGCGAACCCCTAAATTTCGATCTTGTTTTTTGTGTTAAAAGTAAGCGTTATACGCCGGATTTTACGGTACCTGAAATAATATTAAAAAGTCTTAAAACTAAACCGTACTGAACAGTAGTCCTACAATTATTTAGTTATTAGAATTATTTTAAAAATTTCATATCGCGGTGGACGTTTAAGAGTAATCGAAATCAGGGACGTTCTAGTATTAAATGACTTGGAAGTCATTTTTTCCGTCGAAAAATCAAGCTATTGAACAGTGCAATTGGCTTAATGTGCAACTCATGCCAAAACCACGTAATTCGATTCAAAATGTCACTTGAAGCCGAATCCACTTTCGCGTTATGCCGCTTCAACGCTTTGAAAGTGGAGTTTTAATTATAATCACTCTGTATATAAATAAATTTCTATACAATTATGTTATACACATGTTTCCCCAGTTCTGCTGGATTGATTGCTTATGAGCATCGCATTGCGCGAGCAATCGCCGAATCTTGTAATTTGGAAGCATTGTCAAGTGAAGAAAACGATACATGAGCTGTAACCCACTTTCCAAACTTCAACATCAACTTTAACTTACACACACACAACCTTTTTAAATTCAGTTCTACTTTTTTGGAAAAACATTTAAAGAGCACGTAAGTGAGTGAGTGAATATAACGTCGCACTGTTCAGCTACACGAGGGCTTTTGGCGACGGACCACGTAGTTTTGAACCATGGTCAAGTGCCGAAGACGACGCCTGAACTGGCAACCCCGTCTCCTTACTACGACTATTGTGTTGTGTATTTTGTGCTGTGTTATTTACTATGTGTGGTGTTGTCTTTTGTGTCGAATTTTTTCCTACTTTCTTGACAATTATAATTATTTTTTGAGCATTTCACACAATATCTTTATAAATTATAGCCTATGTGTTATTCTGATGTATAAGCTTTATTATAGTAAAGTTTCATTAAAATCCATTCAGTTGTTTTTACATAAAAGAATAATAAACATCCATGCATACAAACTTTCACATTTATAATATTAGTAAGGATTTGTACGGCTGAATTAACACACACAAAAAGTTATGTTTAATTAATTCAGTCAAAGAGCTGACTTGTTTTTAAAAATCATTTATGAGAGATGTATGTGGTCAAATAAAAATATTATAGAATTAACTAACCAAAATTGAAAAAATTTAGAATAGCATTGAACCTACGAGAAATCCAGGCTTATAGACATGCTATTTTAACATAATGGAAAAATAATAATTTACTTTCCCAAAAAGTGTGACTAAATTAATTCAAAGGGCTAGTTTGTTTTTAAAAAGCATTTATGAGAGATGTATGTATTTTAAATAAAAATAGAATTAAATTAACTATCCAAAATTGAAAAACTTTATAATAGATTGGATCTGTAAGAAATATTCAGTCTTGTAGATAAGCTATTTCAACTTATTGGGAAAAATAAAGATTTACTTTTCCACATTATGCAAAACATAAATAAATATTATGTAACATGCATGACATTTTAATACGTATAAAAATAAAAAGTACCAAAAAAACTCTCAGTAATCAAATTATGAAGTGCAGTTCAGTTTAAATATATGTTTTTGACTAACTTAATACTACTTTCTTATATATTTTAAGATGTTCTTTATAATGCATTCCTAAGTTTCAAACTATTTGCATGAATCTTTTATTTTATGCTCAGTAGTTTTATATATATGAATCATTTTTACCTCAAATATATTATCATTTGATAAAAAAATGTGATATGATGCAAGGTTAGATGAATTTTGTGTCACTAGTTTTTTTCAAAAGTAATTAACTTTTCTTAAATCATAAGTATCTTCAAATTAATAAATTAGTACAAATACAAATGCATATTTATTATTTGTAATGTCAATTAATAATAAGGAATATCAAGGCTTCTAAAAAAACAATTATCTTTTTTTATTCATAAATTACATAGTGCAAATTTCCTGCATTAATACATCTGAGTCTCAAAAGTTAAATGAATTTGTAACTTTTGAAGCGTTTTGTTATAAAATTAAATCATAATCAATCAAAATAAAAAATAACTATAATTTGGTTATAACTTTTTTAAGCATTTAAAAAACTAAGAATAGGTTAACAATTAAGACATAATTTTGTACTGTGTGTATCAAATTTATTCATTTACATCATTTTATAAGAATTAAAAACTTAAAAGTGATAATCCATGCTCCAAGCACTATTTAAACATACTATATTTCAGTTTAAAAAAAAAAAAAAAAACTGACTCAATTTTTATTCTCATCCTGTTTATGTAGGTTCATATAATCAACTAATTAACAGTAAATTTTGACATGAATTTAAAAAAATATAAAAAATTTTCAACCCCTCCCCCTTTATGTTTTGAAAATTGTACAACAGTAATATCTGAATGCATTTACGACTAGTAAACACATAAGAAACAAAAACATAAAACAGATAAATTTATTTTTCATTTTAAAACATAAAAACTCAAACAAAGTATACATTTATATACACATAAAACATTGTTAAAAAGTAATAAATTGAATAAAAACTCGAGTATATACAATATCACAGATTTCAATTACTAAAAAATAATTCAAGATTTTATCAGAATTTCATTTCTTTGGTGATTCACTCTGCCTTTCAAAGTTTCACTCTTTAATCTCTGAAAAATTAAAACTCAATTAGAAACAACAAGGAACAGATGACTGAAAAGTTCAGTTAAAAAATATATTTTTGAAGAGAGAAAGAGAGTTCCAAAAGACTAAGTATTAATACAGTGCAAAACTTCTTTTTTTTTTGCTCCGTGATTTTTAATTTTATATTGAATAAATAACTCTACTTCTTCTACTCTACTGAACTTCTGCAATGCTGAGAAAATTCATAGTTTAAACAAGTAATATAAAAAAAATAATAATAATTCAATTTCTACAGTAAGACCCCGCTTAACACTGTTTCGTTTAGCGCTCTTTTATTTCAACCCGGGGATTCCCCGAAATTGCTTGCAGCACTACGAGGATTCCCAAAAATTGTAGATTTTAAAGTATATACATAACATACCCGAAACAGTATAGTTGTGTTTCTTGTTTGGTGCGGTGCTGTACGGATGCATTTTTGACAATTGAAACATTTGTTGACATTATTGTAAGTATAAATTTATATAGTACTATAACGATTAATACAGTGACAAATATTATGATCTTTAGTTTTTATCATGGATGATAATGAAAAACAAGAAAAGAAAGCAACCAGAAAAAACATTTCACTGGAAACTAAAATGCAAATGATTAAAAGTTTAGATTCTGGTGAACGTCAATCTCAAATTAGTGCTGCATTGAATTTGGCAACTTCAACAGGATGCCTTCTTGACAAAAAGGCAGAAAATTGGAAACACAGAATTGACTGAAAGATCTGACTGACTTAGAATTTTGTTTTTATATGTATATATTCGCTTATACTGTTTTTATTTTTGTAAGAAATAAATGTTTGGTTTTATTTTTATTAAAAAAAAACATAATTATTAAATTTAATACCTAACCAATTTTCTATCCATCTTCCCTTAACCCCATTATTTACATGTTAAGATAGCCTCATTTAGCGCTGTTTCGCATTACGCTCTACTTGGATGGAACGTATCCCCCGCGTTAAGCAGGGTCTTACTGTACTTAGGTTAGCAAAGAAAAATTTTATTTTAGTTATTTTTTATTAAATAGTTACAATTAATATAAATATATTTATACATATGACAGAATCACTATATTAAGTGACAAAATAGGAAGCGATTTTCCTTTCTATAAATGGTGTTGGACTATTTTTTGTTTGTTACTATTTATGTGCATTAACCCTCTAGCAAGAACATAAAATTTTTTTGCCGTACAATTTTTTTGCATATGTCTGACAGATGGGTACGCAAATTTTTTTGAATTTTATTACCTTAAGGACTGCTTTAAAAGTCCTTATTACTCATGAAATTGAGTTGAATTTTTAATATTTAAGTCTTTATGAGGCACACTATATTAATGTATTTTTATCACAAGAATTGTGACTAGTATTTTTATAAAAACTGCTTAGAAATTATTTATATTCATGTAAAAATAATAATACCAAAAACGAAAAAACTATAGGAATATACGTATGATAGACGGTGATAGATAAGAAAAATCGCACATATCGTGAGTTGAAAAAAATCACCAAGTGCCACCATGTGATCCTCTCACTGGATAGAGTCCAATTGAAGATGTCAAGGCAACCCACCCCAAAAATCACACCACAGCATTATCTACAGGCATTAAAGCAAATTAATATATTAAAAAATACTAGTAAAAAGAAACCACATTCTCAAAAATTAAGCCATTCTAGGTGGGATTCGAACCCATGACCTTTGGATCGGAAGTCCAATGCACTATCTATTGTGCAACAGGCACACAATGAACGATTTTCTTTTCTATATATGGTGTTGAACTATTATTTTGCTTTGTTACTATTTATTCATTCTTTAATTTAATTAATGAATTAATATTTGAAAAAACTGAATTAACATCAAGTGTGATCCACTACAAGTTTCCAAAAATGTATTTGAACTTGAATGAATGAATAGAAAATATTTTACTAATGATTGTAAAATTTGAACAAGATATATATATATATAAGGAGAGAGTGAACTAATAGGAGGAATTGAAAAGAAACCTTAATGCTTTTTCTTTTTTGTATTTCAGGAATGTTAATTTTTAAATGGTAATAGCCATTAAGCTAATTAAGCTATTTTAACTTTTATATTTAATAAATATTTTTGCAATTTTTTTTTCAGCTTTATATAAGTTTAAACTAATGATAGAAAATAATTTTTACCCTTAACTATTTGAGTAACTATGCATCTGAAAACTTGGTCAATGACAAAACTGGAGGAAAATACATTCGTAATGTTTTAAAGGAAGATTCTATGGAGTATACACGATGGTATAAATGAAAATGGTAATTGGAGAAGGAGATTTAATTTTGAACTATGCAGGATATAACAAACAACCTGACATTAGTCAATACAATTAGATAAATAGAATAAACTGGAAAATAAGTGCCCAAATGCACAATGACAACACAATTAAACAAAATATATGGCTTTTTACACCTACTGGAACAAATGGTTGAGAAGGGCTAATTCGACGGAATCGGATTTTTTCACAATTACTGAAAAGAACTGGAGATCAAACAGAAGTTGTTACGGAGAAATCTTCAGAAAATGGCACTGGCTAATAAATGGCCTGTTTAGCCATTTATGATGATGAT
Organism: Trichonephila inaurata madagascariensis; assembly: GCA_019973955.1. Classification (NCBI taxonomy): domain Eukaryota; kingdom Metazoa; phylum Arthropoda; class Arachnida; order Araneae; family Nephilidae; genus Trichonephila; species Trichonephila inaurata. Next base: position 67,328 of record BMAV01025409.1, read on the forward strand.
CGAGTAATTAATACAACAGCATTAATTATCAAGTTTAAAATAATTTTTATATGTCCTTTGTCTTGAACTCATAATTAACTTAGCTGTTAAGAATTTTGATTAGCTTTTTAAAAATTGGATTAAAAATTTCCAGGGGTTAAATCCATTACATGTGTTGTGTAATGCATGTGATATTAAAATATCCATTAAAAGTTTGAATATTAATTTATTACATATTTAAGAAAACTAAACTGACATGTATTTTAATTTATATAGATTATTCACAGAAAAAAAAATTGCTTATCAGTAATATGAAATCAATTCCTATTAGATACTTCAGGCTTTATAAAGCACTCTAATAAGTAGGTTTCCTTCATAAGCGACCAATTTTGCCCCCTTGTTCGGTGATCTTGGCCTTTGAAAAACAAATTTGCTTTTTTTT
>BMAV01025409.1:67848-84600 GCA_019973955.1 Trichonephila inaurata madagascariensis
TTTGGTTTGCAAATAGTTTACAGGATGGGAATTTTAAAATTAGACTTAAAAAGTTGATTACTAATTACTTGCACAGTGATTAATAATCACACAGAAAAGGATAACTAAGTTATATTATTTGAAACAAAGTTATTGCAAGAATTTATTATTGGTCAGGCCATGTAAAAGGCTTGATGAGATCTTAGAAACACGGTCTAAAATTTTTTAGTATTATTTTGGCCTCGTGTTTGAACATTCTCAGACCAGTACCTAGTGTTTCTGAAATCATTTTTTTAAAAAATATTTCATACAATCAATATGATGAACTTGGTATTATGTCTAGAACATATTTATTTATTTAAAAAATTATTTATTTATACCATTGTTTTAAATAATATTCATTTACCCATACTAATCTTGTGATTTCCCTAATAGTTTCAAAGATTATCATCCAAAGACTTGTTTTAAACTTTTCTGAAAATTTTTACTGAAATTAATTTTGCACAACCTTGACCAAATGGATACAGAGGTAAAGCAAATTCTAGTATATTAAACAGTGTACATTCAAATTTCTTCATCTTCATTACCTTAAAAATTTCATTAAGCTGGCTTAAGAAAACAGTGTATGTAAAATAGCTTAAGGAAGAAACTGAGAACTAAAATTTAAAAAATTTTGATATTACAATTTTATAGTCTTATAAAGAATCATATCATTGAAATTTATATGTTTACTGATAAGTAGAATTTTTTTATGCTAATTATAAATTAAACTAAACTCAGTGGCGTAACAGCCCATTATGGCCAAGCCCTACTGTGCCCATCTCAGTATTCGTGACCTTGGACACTGAGATGCATCAGCAGATGTTCTGGTCAGGTCGTCAGTCTGACACAAAAACCCTAGTGCTTAGTTTCAAACAAGCTTGGTACTTATTTATTGACCTACTAAAGGGATGAGAAAGGCAGAGTCGACCTTGCCCAGCCCGGAATTTGAATACCTGACCTGTGGCGTGGAAGCCACAGGGCCATTACCACACTCAGCCACCGGGCTTATGCTAATTATACAAGAGTATAAATAAGATAATGCAGTATCAAATGTAAACTTTTCAAATCAGTTTAACAAAACTAAAATAAAACTATGCAATATTATAAAAATGTCAAGCAATTTTTAACATAAGTTTTAAATAAAAAGGAATAAACATAAAAATCAAATTAAGATCGTGAATTTCTATAAAATAAGATAGAACATTTTAAATTGGGTGTGGAAATTCTGGATAAAAATAAATCTTTTATAGGCATTTTAATGCGCAAAAAAAATGAATTTAAGAATTTTACCTGTGAATATATTTTTGACATAATTCTGTTATATTTATTGAGATTCTTCTGCCGTGCTTTTTGAAGAGCTTTATTTTTCTCTGATAAAAAGGCATTTCTATAATCAAGAAATATGAATTAATCACAAAAATATTATCATATTTTTTATTGTGATAAATATATAACATTTCAAACATATCATGCATAAGAATAAATTGCAACAACAAATAGGAAATTATAAACAGAGAGAGATGTATTTCATAATATATAAAAGCCAATTGCATTTTACAAAATAAATATATTGGTAAAAACTAAACCCAGTGGCACAACAGCCCATGAGGGCTAAGGCCTACTGTGACTATCTCAGTATACGTGACCTTGGGTGTTGAACTGCATGAGCAGATGTCCGATCTGATGGTCAGTGACGCGCAACCCCGAGTTTATTTCCCAAGAAAGAAGAAAGCATGGTATTCATTTATCAATCCACTGCAGTAGGGATGAAAGGCTGAGTCAACCATGCTCAGCCTGGGATTTGAACCCCGGACCTGTGTGTGGAAGTGCGAAATGCTACCACTCAGCCACTGGGCTTCTCATACAAGTATATATACAGTTAAATATGCTGTAATGAAAATATGAATAAGAGCAAATACGACATATTTGTATAAATAAGTAGCAAACATGCTAAATTTGCTTTTTGTAAGCATCTATCAGGCAGTAATATTCAGGGCTGAGGACACGGAATCAGAGTTAAGCAGATTCTGGGGTAAAAGGAGTTGCTAAAAACATATCAGCTTGAACTCCAGTTTTTGTTGGAGTTTGAATTTGAAATGAAATTAAAGTGAATTGAAAAAAAAAATTAATGACAAACTGAATTATTTTTATTTATGGACTATATACATCAATAAATATTGACATACTAATAACTAAATATAAGGGAGGGGGATAGATGTGATAATTGCCTTTATTCATTAACCTGATTCATGTAGTTACCTCTTAGCTCATAGATGGCATTATTGTAGCATAATTCACAACAGAAAAATGGAGCATAGTTTGAAACTCATAAGTTTTGGCATCTCTTATTATTCCATGTACATAAAGACTGCCAAAATCAAAATACTAATAATTTACAGTTTAAAAACCTTATTTGTGGGTTATTTTAATACAGTTTTCTGTCTGAAGTTGATCAAATTGGATCTACATCTTCTATCAAAGAAGATCCTGCTGAAGCTGTACTGTTTCTCAGAAATTACTAATGCCAGTTTTCCATTTCATAATAAATGCTAATGCAAATAATCTGCAATGTAATCATTTTTTTTTCTGTAGCATCTATTACTTCTTTTATACTTAAAAAATAAGCTGTATCTCATATGTATATGTTAACATATTCCAGGAATCAAAGTTAGTCACTTTCCCAACTGACTCCAAGACCCTGTGCTATTAAATGTAAGAATACAAAAGTAGAATAAATGGTATTAAGTATTTTGAAATGATATATTTCAGCAAATAAACTATGCTATTTTATTTATTCTTTTAAAAAATATTTAGTTAAAGAACATATTTTTTTCATTAAGTCAAAAACTACTTATTTAAGATAAATTTAACTTGCATTGAAATTATCAATAACATTAAATTTGCATTTATGATTTAAGAAAAATTCAAATATAAACTAAATATTTATGTATTATTCAATAGCATTAACCTACATAAAACAAAAAATTATTCCCCAAAACATCTTTTGATAGCCTAAATGCAAAAGTAAGATTTAAAATTGAAACCTACTTTGATCTACCATAAAACAAACTACAAGAAAAATTGTTTATTCACAATATTATTTTTTATCACATAACAAATAAAATTATATGGTTGGAAAACTTATTTTTGGCTGGTTTCACAGGATAATCTAACTACCTTTTGTAGTCAAAACGGCACTTTTATGAATTTGTATACATGAACATCCATTTTTTAATGTAGAAAATAAAAAAAAAAAACATCCAGTCTTAATTTATAACAAAATAATAATTTACAATGTTAAGTTTTTAATTTATATTGTAATTATATATTTATATATTTTATTTTTAATTTATATTATTTTTAAAACAGATCTTAAATGAAAATTCAAAACTAGAATATTATTAAAACAAAATATTGTAAATCCAATTTTACTGTTTAGAAAATGATGAGAGAAAGCAACAACAACAACACACACACACACAAAAAAAACAGTACATATTGCATAATAATGGTGTTGCTTATTTTTTTAAAAAAAATAAAATAGAGCTTAAAGAATATTCAAACACATGAGATAAATAAAAAAAAGTTTCAGTTGTTTACTAGTGGTTATAAATCAAAATTTGGATTTCATGAAACATGTAGTATGTTATTGCTCAACCTTATAATTTTCCAAAGTCGAATTTCATTATTTGCATACAAACAGAAAATGCATTCATTTATAATTCTGCACAATCAATGATTCAAAAATAAACATTTTAAATTTTACATATTAAACAAGAATTATTTCTGTTCAATTTCTATTTATTCATTACAAATCTACTGTGTCAATGTCATTATGTTACACTATAATTTTATAAAAAATAATAAAATCCTAATTTTTTAAAAAGATTCAAAGATAATGTTATGTATGTGTGTGTGCATATACACATTAGACTAACAATCCTTTACATTTTTAAAAATTTAATAATTATATTCATTGTATATATAATATACATTAAAAACAACTCTTACATACCAACATCATAAACTTAACTCAGAATAAATTTTTTTTAAAAATGAAAATTCATAAAAAATACAAATAAAAAAATAAATACTTTTAAAATTTTATAAATACTTGTTAATATTATTATGTATAGACACAGTGAAGTATATTCATTCAAGACAAAAACATTGCAGTTCATTGAAGAAAAAGGGGAGGGCTAACAAATTTATTGTTACTCCTCGCTACTTTTATTAAATAATTAGCTATAATTATAAAATAAGCTTTCCTTTATATATTTCAATTTATAAAGGAATCTTTACATTAAATTATACCTCACAGGATTTTTCTTATAACCTTATAAGGATGATGAAAAGAGTAATAGTATATATTTATGAAAAAATTAGTATGCAATATATTAACAAAATATTTTAAATTTCACACACACCTTTTATTTCTTTTGTTATTTTCTTTACTTGAAAACATAATTCTTGACTTTCCAGACATATCAGTATCAGGTTTTTGTTCTAAATAAATGAAAGCAGATAATTATGATGCAGAACCATTTTATAATTGATACAATTTTTTTTTAATGGAGTTTTGAAACAAAATTTATCACATGAAACATAAAATCCAATTATAAATGCAATTTTTCAAACCAGAACACAAATATATATATATATAACAAGAGATATCTTAATATTTCTAAAACCAAAATAAAATCCAATATTAAGAGTTTCTTTTTTGTAAATTCAAATTACAATTAAATATACTGCCCTTAATCTGTGTAGCACCCAATACATATTTTTTTATTAACTTATTAGAAATTTAAAAAAAAGTGTAAACATGGTACAATAAGAATAAAATCAATGAATTTAGAATGTACTTTAAATATATATATACACACATCAATATAATGATTTTAACTAAATAAATAATGATCAACCATATTATAACACTGTCTATACAGATTACAGTATTTAGTTTAATTTTTTAATTGATAACCTGCAGATTATATGCATAAAATCTGGTATAAAATCATATTTTACAAATGTTTTAATATTTTTTTGGTGCAATTCATAGATCAATACATTCCATAATCTTCAAACTGCACTATATCACCATAAAAATTATACACAGTATAAACAACATGAAATACAAAGAAATTTGTTTTCAAAACAAAGACATGAAACATTCATAAAAAATCTGACAATTCACATCCCAAATTTGTAAAGAAACATAAAGCAAAAGTTTAGTTTTTCTTCAAAAATATTTTCAAAGCTGCTGCAATTATAAACAATGTATATTTAGAAAGGAAAATGGACATTTACAAAAAATAATGCAAAATTATAATAAGGTTCATTTTTTTTTTGCACTTTAATTATAGGCTTTACAGTTTAAAGGAGCTGCCCAACCAGTATATTGATAGTGACACTGACTGTTGTGTCATAGGGCCTGGGTTTGAATTCTGAAGGCATGGATGCTTGTACATGTAGTGCCCTTGTGGCATGTGGGTACTCTAAATAGATGTCGAGCCGCAAGTCCTCTTGTGAGGTTGGTCGAAGGGGAAGACAGGTGGGAGGCCCCTGACCTCCCCCAGGGTTTTCTCTCTTAAGATTGGGGCGGAACCGAGCAAAACTATCACCTGTATGGTGCTCAAGGCTACGGCTAACAACAGGCGAAAAAATCCAGCCTCTTGCCACGATGAATTTCATGGGTCTTGATCAGATGTTACTGTCGATCAAGTGGCATAAGTAACAACAACAGTTTAAAGGTCCTTAATTGATATTTTAATGATAAATGTGAGTCAAAAATCCCAATTAACTCATAACAGCTCATTGAAAATTAACATTTTAGAGTAAAAACTGACAAAAACAGTTTGCAAGAATAATATATACATCGGTCATAACTTTAAAAAATATGCATTTTTTTTTTTGCATTTTTAGTAAAAAACCTGTTTTAATTATTTTAACTGATGAATTAATTTTTATATGTTATTATAATAAATATATTATAAATAAATTAATTACAGTTAATAAATAAATTTATATACATTGTTTATAAATAAAGTTATAAATAAAACAGATCAAATAAATATATTTTACTACCAAAAACTGTATAACATAAGATCTGGTATTTTAATTAAATGTACAAATGAAAAATAATAAATAATCAGATTATAAGAGTAAAATTTCTTGCAAATTATGGAAAGAAATATGTAAAATAAATGCATATTTTAAATACCAATTCATTGTTCCAATTTGATATTATGAATACATATGGTGAAAGAAAAAAAATTCTTAAATCAGAATACAACTTATATATATAAAACCAAATTTTATACTATAAAAAATTTTTTATTTCATGAAACATTTCAAATTTAAGAAAAGTATTTGAAAGCTTCTTTAAATTATTCTTGGAAAATTTATCTAACTAAAAATTATAGATTATTTTAATTCTAGTAAAACTATAACCAAAGGCAAGATTGAAGAAAATTTGGCATTGCAACAAATATCTTTACTATAATGTATGTTAAAATTTTACACTGGAAATTCTATTTTTCAAAAAAACCATTTTTCAATGTATTTTCAAGGTAAATTTTAAATATATTCTGAACATATAAGGCATCAAAAAAGCAGAACACACTTAAGGATGGGAGATCTAAGGAAAGGGTACTAATTGCAGTCAATCTTAATTAACTACAACAAATGTAAAATGTGATTGAAATTTCAATTCCCATTTGTCTTATAATGAAACACTTAAGATAAAATTCAAACAATTGTGTGTTTTTTAATAAAAATTTATTATTATAATATTTTTTTTTTTTTTTTTTTTGTAAGGTATACTTCACATACAGTAAGACCCCACTTAACGCTGTTTCGGTTTAACACTCTTTTATTTTAATTGTGGGATTTCCCGAAATTACACACAGCTGTAGGCTTCCCGATATCTGAAGTAGTTTATCTATGTTTTTTCTTTCCAGCAGTGTTATACGAACGTATTTTTATCATTTCAAACATTTTTTAACGTTATTGTCAGTATAAATTTATATAATATAACAATTGCTATAGTGACAAATATTATGATTTTTAGTTTTTATCATGGGTGATAGTAAAAAACACGAAAATAAAGGAACAGGAAAAAAAAAAAGCACAAGCAAATTTTGCCAGGAGTCCAAAGGAAACACGGGCGTTATGGATGCCTTATCCACTTACCAACAACTTCTTACAGAGCGCAAAAGGAAAACTCAAATTACATTAGATGCCTTCTTGATAAAAAGGCAGAAAATTGGAAATACAGAAGATACTGTATGATCTGAAATATAAACATACTGACTTAGAATTTTATTTATTTTTATATGTATATTCATTTATTATGTTTCTATATTTGAAGGAAATACAATTTTGTTTTATTGTTATAAAACACATAATTAATAAATTTAATGGTAAAATACCTGGCCAATTTTTTACCCATCTTCCCCTAACCCCATTATTTACATGATGAGGTAACCTCGTTTAACGCTGTTTCATATTACGCTCTACTTTGATGGAGTGTATACCACACGTTAAGCAGGGTCTTACTGTATCTGACAATAACTAATTAAGTAATAAAATCTTAAGCTCTTACATTTGATACATAAGCTTTAAAATGCGATAAAAGGGAGATAAACCATAAAAAATTTGATTGCAATAAAGACTTATTTTCTCTATTAATTCTTACATTTAAAATATTATAACCGAATTTGTTTATGTAGCAATACTATGTTTCATAAATTTGACAAACATCTGATTTCGTACTTAAAAAATCATTATTTTCAATCAACCAAAACTATTATCACACCATTTCTTTCTTAAAAAATACAAAATTATGCATCAAACATGCGATAGAGGAAATAAATATATTTTTACTCACTGAATTTATTACACTTGACATATTATTTATAAATTCTCATTTTAAAAGTAAAATACTAATTTAATTAAGCTATGAGCCCATTGAATTCTTTTATTACATAGAATGTGGGGAAAAGCTCAAATACCTTTACATATAAATGAAATGCTAAATTAACAACTTTTTCTTTTCAAAATATTTTAGATACAAAAAAATATAACACATTAAGTTCATTATATAATATTAGAAAATTAATTTTAAATATTGTTTAATTTTTCTAATTATTATTATTAAATTAACTATATTAAAAATATGCAAATAAAACCAAATTGGAGGTCAAATACTTTTTTAATTCAAATAAGACCTCATCCATCTATAGAAATACCCTATAAATATATCTGCAGTAAAAATCTCCATAACATTGCAAGACATTTAGATTCATTCTATTTTTACAAGTCTATTATTACAATATATTAAAATTATTCTATTACTGAATAAGTAAACAACATTAAATGATTTTTCCTAAAATCTGATCATTAATTCACATTTGGATAGTGTTATGAATTTTTAAAAAATGGAACTTTTATATTCAAAATATAACTATAATATAAATATATTTTAAAAAGCCTGAGTATTTAAGATTACAATAATTGTCTGTATCTATTTTCATAAAGTAATCTATATTATATATATATATATATATATATAAGGCATCGATTATTCATAAAAAAATCATTCAAAGTTTTGATTCTTATGGTTGCTTTGTTGTTGTTAATGATGCTACCTGATCGGCAAAGGCCAGATCGAGGCCCATGAAATTCACCATGTCAAAGGGCTAAGTGACGCCTGTCGTTAGCCGTAGCTTTGAGCATCATATAGGTGACAGTACAATTTGGCTTGTTTCCACCCCAATTTTGAGGGAGGACACCTGGGGGTGGTCAGGGGCCTCCCACCTCTTCTACCCCTTCCACCAACCACACGAAAGGACTTGCAGCTCGATGGCTATTTAGAGTACCCCTCTGCCGCAAAGGCACTATACATTTACAAACATCCATGTCTTCTCCAGGATTCAAACCCAGTCTCTACGGCACCGCAGTCAGTGTCACTAACCACTATACTGGTTGGGCAACTATGTTTGCTTTAAACTTAGTATATTAAAAAAAAACAGTAAAATCATTTATACAGAAAACTTACTTAATTTTGAAGATTGTTTAGGCACAGTGTGAGAACCAAGAGGAATATGAACAAATAATCTTTCTTTACATCTACCTTCCACTTCTTTTTTCCTTGCTTCAATTCTCTCCACAAGTTCAGGTCGATGAAAATTGAATGCTTCCTACACACAAAAATTTCGTTTCAAATACTTTATTAACATATATATACTAAATTAAAAAATAATCTTTAGTATCTTTAAAATATTTAAAAAAATATTATTCTTATATATAAAAATATTTATTCCAGATGATTACTGAGTAGAAATTGTTGTTGAAAATTTTTCTTCTTGACTCATATTTAAATTTATTTCAGATGTAAAAGTTACATGAAAGAGTCATTCAGATAATTTGGTACTTATGTATTACAGCATCAACTAATTTTGCCAAAAAAAACATGTAATATCAAAAAACAATTTTAAGTCTCAATTCCTACTTAGATCAACAAAGAAAAATTTTATTTTAGCTACTTTTTATTAAATAGTTACAATTAATATATAAATATGTATATACATATGACAGAATCACAACATTAAGTGGTCATTAATTTTTATTAATTATCATTAAAGTATTGTATTGTCCTCCAAAACAATCGTGTATATAAATTTCAGTTCAACTAAATACTTTAACACGTGAGAAAAAAACCTTTTCAAGTTTTGACACAAGTCACCAAAAATTATGCCAATGTGGTTGTATTTGTAATTCTTTAAATAATTAGTTTTAATCAATTAATTTTATATTATTGTATTGTTATCCAAAATAATCATGTATATAAAATTTCAGCTCAACTGAGCACTTTAAAATGTATTTTATTAACAATTGAAAATTCCACCAAGATAAATAAATACATAAATATATAGAGATTGTAGGCTAATAGTAGGAATTAAAAAAAAAAAAAAAAAAAACCTCACAGCTAAATCAAAAGACATTCTGTTATTGTGCGTGCAAACTAGAGAACTGTGTTAATACATATGTGAGAAAAGTTTTCCTTAATTGGCTGCACATCACAGGATTTGGCAACATCTTTTCATTTGATGAATTGGTCAATTTTATAAAATGTAAATCCCAATAATTTTTTAAATTAATATTTTAAGTTAATCTTAAATTTTACACTACATACAAAAATTAACAAACATTTGTATATATCATAAAGTATAGATAAAAAATTTTGATTGCTATTTCCCTGTTACAGCTAATTAATATCATGATAATTATTACAAATTAAGACAATTATACCACTGACACAGAAGCAAAGCTTCAAAAGAAGGACTGAAATCTTCAAAAGTAAATCTGTTCTGCTATTATATGTATAGCAACAAGTAAATTCTCACAATTGTCACCATTTGCCAAAAAAATTCACTAAGAGCATGACTTGTCTTAGTCATAAAGTCAACCAAATTGCTTTGAATTAAATTTATTGTTTTGAAAATAAAATGACAAAGGTTGGATCATTGAATTTGCAGGAAATGAAAATGTAAATTAGCAAAGAATCTTGAAAGAAAATCAAAGATCTCCAAACCCATCTATATATAAGTACTTTGAATGAAATTCTAAAAACTATAAATTGAAATATGCTGACACCAAACAAGGACATAGATTCTGATACTTCAAATAATGCTAATGATTATGATTAATTCACACCTCTGGTATGGCACTAATAAAAAAAAAGCAAATGAGTATCAATCTAAAACTAACAACAATGGTCACTAATCGTTATAGAATCTGAGTAACTGTTGGAATCATATCATCCGTCTTTTAAGATTATGATATGATAAATGACTTGGATATAAGTTTCCAAAACTTTCACTGTCACACCTAAGTAGTAGAACAGTGTGACAGAAGCAAGAGATGGCATCATCGAATCAACTCTTTTATCAATAACTCAAAAAATTTCACAAAAATCTCACTTTAAAGTGCATTTTTTTTAAATCAAAATAGTAGGTAATGTTACACACACAAACTATGCTTAGTAATATTACATATAGTGTTAAAAATAGTATAAATGAAACATGTTTGTCGTTTATTAAGTTTTGTTCATCTTAAGGGAAAAGGGTAAAATCATATAAATTACAAAATATTGCTAAATTTACTATAAAATCTGTTTTTTCTAGGTTTTTGTGCAAACAATAAATAAAACTACAGGTTTTCCATCTCCTCACATCCAAAAATTCCCATTTTAGAAAAAGATAACGCTTCATAATGTCGGTAAACTAAATAATTATGAAAAATAGACAAAAACAAAATTTTTAAATTTTTAGAGCAAGGCCCAAGCAGAAGATTTTTTTTTTTTCCTCTTTCAAAAGTATTTCTGGCCTTTTATTTAACTAGGCAAAAGGCAACTTTTCCAAAATAATAGTGATCGATAAAGAAATTTTCCGGAACACCTTTGAAATACATGTTTTATATGTGACAAAATACATGTTTTTCTTACAAAATATGAGAAAGTTTCCAATGGTAAATTACATTAAACAATTATATATAATTTTAAATATTATATAGCACATATGGAATATGAAAGGCAATCAAAATATTTATTGTATTACTTTTTTTTAATCTAATTACATCTGGTTAATAGAAACCTTCTGTACACACCCAATCAATACAGTAGTACATCAAGGGAGTCAAACTCAAAGGCTAACTAGGGCCAAACAAACAAAGGTTTAACTTTATGTGGGCCACAAAAAAAAAAATCAATATTCATAAAAACGAAAGTTCATTTCCAATAATACATTGTAATAAACATAAATAGAAGAACAAGAAAAGTTTAATGTTTATATCTTGACCTTACAACTTGACATCTATTCTTTGCTACTTTCTTTCCTACTTCAGGAAATTTTTGATACTTAACTATATATTATTGTGTGCCAATATACTGGATGGGTCGCATGCAGCCCGCAAGTTTGACACCCCTGCAATACATCCTTCGAACAAATACATTAAAACAGGAAAAATGCATACATTCATTTTTAAAAGAAAATAATTTTATATGTGTGATGCAATATTTTTCTATTAAAAATTTGCTAAGCAAAGTATTTACAATAATAATAAACGAATAAACTTAAAGATTTAATTACATTTTATGCTTAAAATAATTTACATAAAGCTTATCTCGTTATATTTAACATACCTGTAAGGTTTTATTACAACAGCAGTAACATCCAGAAGAAAAAGCACAAAAAGACGTTCCTGGTGCAGATTCTTTCATTCTTCTAGCAAGAGTATGATTCAAAGCAGTTTTGAAAGCTTCTTTTTGATAGCAAACATTCATATGTGAATTTTTGAACTTATGACAAAAGTTACATTGTGATGATTCATGAATACATTCAGGAACTTGAATACCAATAGATTTATGGATCATCTCTTTATCAAATTCCCTAATTCTTTGATTTATTTTGCCTTTCGACATTAACACATCATCAGTGATATCGTAGTACTTCGATGATTTAAAAGGTTCACTCGAGTTGGCAGTTCTGTCTGCGAACTGATGTTGTTCTTTTAGGGAAGACTTATTTGCATAATCAGTGTGTTTTAAAGCATGAGATGGTAAATGAGTATTACTCTGCAGAACTGATGCCTTAGAAAATTGATTATTACTACAGAAAGAGTCTGTTTCACAAAATACAGTACTTGTAGTAATTTTTTCAAATTGATTTCTTTCAGATCTATTAATGTTCTGTGCTTTAACAAGTTTTAATTTTTCTTCGGTATTTAAATATTCTCTCTTATGCTTATCTTCCTCATGCAGATTCCTTCTGTGGTTTATACCATATAAATTTAAATCTAATTTCTTGTTTGTTAAAGATTCCTGGTGATCAAAACTTGTTTTATCTGTACTTAATAGCTCAATATTTGAATTTTCAACAGTAATAAGAGGATCAGAATGAGATTTATGAATCATTCTATTATAATGAGAAATTGATGGTAGATGATTTTGTGAAAACAATTCTGGTAAATCTGATTTAGTTGCAGAAAAATGCTTAGCCATTTCAGAAACTGTACCAATATTTTCATTTTTAAAATTTGAGGAATTACTGCTTCTTTCATAATGCGTTGTTTGATTTTCTATGGTGGAAGCACTAAGTTTATTAGGAAATGCTTCATCAACAGTTTGGCTAAAATTCAAAATACCTGGAAGAGATTCCTCTGAATTTTGCTTTAAATTTTCTTTAAGAAAATAATTGATATTATTAGTATCAATCTGATTTAAACTAGTTGATCTTGAAGAGACAGTATTAGAAAGTGATGCAGGTTGAGATAAATTTTTTTGGAAGCTGTCATTCACATTCAGACTTGAAGATTTTCTTGCATCTGAAACGGGATAAATAGTTAAAAAATTTAATGATAAAAATACACATATTCATAAAAATTTTGACTCTGAAAAAAAACAAATTCTTGACAAGATGGAGTAAGGGTACTGAGAGCAGCTGAAAGGTTTTCCAAAATAATTTATAGAGAATTACAATTAAAAAGGATGAAAGAAATAAAAATTATGTACATTTATCTATCTACACTACTTTTAAAAATTAAGAGATGCATACATCACATAATCTGTCCTGTATTAGGTTGATGCAAAAATAATTTTTTCATATTTCAAGCTTGGAGGCTTTATTTGGGAATAAAGTTTTATTCATTTACGTTCATTTACTATACCATTTTAAAGAGCAAATTTTACCTCAGGGATTCATGTTGATGACTTTGCAGTCAGTGTTTTTCCTTGTACATTTACGGTTGTCAAAGTAATGAAAAAAGAACAAATTTAATAGAATATATTGTATAAGTTTGAAAATGTGACATAAAGCAGCAGAAACTGCTTGCAATATCAACCATGCATTTAGCCTGGGACCATCAGCTCAACATTCGTTCTAAAATTTTCCAGTGGACATGAAAGTCTTGAGGATGACAAAGATTGTGGACTCTTTCTGTGATTGATGACAACTAACTAAGACCTATTGTGACATCACTGCAGCCAAATTTGCACCATATCAAGCACACGAGTAGGAAATGTGCTGTGGAAAGATTACCAGACTAACGAACTGGAAACAGACGGGTTCTTTTATGCAAAGTGTCAATCATAAATACAATTTTATTGATTCCGAAACAAGTGTCGATACACAAATTGTTGAAAGATCGTGGGACAAAGCAAAATGGAGGAATAAAAAACAAAGAAACAACTCAATATCATTTGGAATCATATTTGAGAGAGTTCAATAGGTGAAAAGTTTGGCTCAATTTTGAAATCAATATCAATGCACTTTCCACCTAAATATGACTCAAGAGAAATCAAACACTTTCTTTCCAATTAAAAACATCAGTAAGAATCTATTTTTGTTGTTGTTAATTCGTGGTAATTCATAAAATCAAGGTCTAAAAAAAATACAATTTTTTTACTTTTACCTTTTGGAAATTCTATAGCAAGCAACTACACAAAAAGTATCCATAGTTAGAAATTACACACTTTTTACTCAGCAACTAAAAATACTATCGACGAATTATTATGCACCAGTTAATTTGAAATACTAACTAATAGATTTCTGACAAACTTTTTTATCTACATCTGCCTTTTCTCCACACACACTCTTTTGGTTCAATCCAACCATTGGATGTAAAAAAGTCTTTAACATTATACTTTACAGCAAGTTGAAGTGCTTTTCCTTTAATCAGAGGTCCGCTAATGGCTATTTTCTTGGCCCAAACAATGTTGAACAATTTCAATAAGTCAGATTTAAGAACAGAAAGAAGGGCGGCTTTCAATGATTTTCTTATTTTTGACCATTTTTCCCTACATTCTGCAAATGCCTTTTCAATTTCTGTTCATTGTGTAATAATTTTAGCTAATCTTGATGTTGATATTTTAAGACGCTCTGCAAAAGCATTTTGAGGCTCAACTTTATTAAATTCAAGTTAAAAAATTTTCTCTCAAAGAAAAACATTTTTGTTTCCAAGAATCTTCCATGCTGCACAAATTTTTAAAAACAAAATTTTCTGCAAAACCGTGTGTATAATTCATCTCACTTCTTTCAAGAAAGAGAGCAAGTGTTAAGAAATCTTGCAATATCTCCTGCATTATGGAGTGGGATGAGATAAAGAAATTTCTTGTCTTATTCAAAATTCACTCAATAGTTTAAACTCATGACTCATCTACACCTGTAAAGTCTAATTAATAATGGGCTGTACCCTCTCCAGTCAAAATTTGTTCCTTATAAGAAGTCTTTTTCTACTCCATACAAATAAAGGATACATCATTTTTATAGAGATATCCAATTTTTTCTAATTCAAACAATTAAAAAATAGTATTTTGGCTGTGTAAGTAATTCATTAATTCAGGGTTTATTATTCATTAAATAGGGGTTTTCTCCCTTCATTTTAATTGGGGGAAAAAGAAAATTTTTAAATCCCAAAATTCCTTAAATAGGGATTTGGTAAATCGGGGTCCATCAGCATATATATAATCAAAACATATATAAGTATTATATACTGATATAATAACACATTATATTATATTACATTGCAATAATTAAACAGCGTCTCATCAACATACAGAAGTAAATCTTTACATAGGCATTATCAAATGTTTCATTACTTTGATTTGAAAAGTGGTCCAGTGACACCTGTATACAAAACCCTCTTGTTAGTTGAACATATTTTCTTTATGGACAATTACACTTCTTAAAAAATTTACAGCAAGGTTCTTTTACATACTGTTTTTTATACTTTTATTTTATTCTTGCTAAAAACAAGAAGTTTACACTGTTATTATCAAATTGTGCGTATGGTAGATATATTGATAGCTTAAACCAAGGGTGGGCAAACTGCAGCTTACACGCAACATGCAGCTCTTTCTATAGATGGTTGTGGCTCTTCAAACTTTGAGCTAAATAATTAGGTCTGTGAAAAATTTTGTTTTTCATTATAATGACCTATTGAAAAGATTTACCTTATTTGCATCTACTATTGAACATTTGACTTCCTTAAGATTTCTGTATTAAATTGTTTACTATTGACAAAGTGCATTGAGAATCAGTGAAAATATTAAAATTCGTTCCAAAGCAGTAAAGGACTAATTTATTGATAGAAATGCTGTCTTCTAAGTGATTCCCTGCAACATTAACTTATTTGTATAAATAAATTAAGAAGCACTCTAGAATGTGGGCAAGAGACACATATAAACCCCCCAACAAAGGTGACAAAAACATATTTCATATTTTGTGACATGCTTAAGAGTCAATAAAAAAGAAAGTGGAAATAACTTTTATATCCAGGAACAATTGAAGCCAATTTTAATTATTAGTGTAAACATTAAATTTTTCAGGGTAATACAGGCAGGAACACACTTTTTCACAACATATGAATATTTAAATTTCCAACATTATAAAATATTGGCAATGGTTATTTTTCAATTAAACCTCAGAAATAAAAATACCTTAGATAGCTCTTAGTTTTGAAAAGAATAGAAAATTTTACTTTGTATAAAACTATTTTAATTGTATAAAAAATATTAATTGAAGCACATGACTGTCTTGATAGCAACTGCTACTGGAGGCTCTCCTTCCCCTTCCAGCACATGCACTAGTGGTTCTTTGTGTAAATGGCTCTTTGACACCTTAGTTATCTGGATTTACTTACAATTTGGCCCTTCTCTCGAAAAGTTTGCTG
>BMAV01025409.1:84700-103854 GCA_019973955.1 Trichonephila inaurata madagascariensis
CACAAACATATTTAAATTCTACAATACACTGACTACTGTGAACAGTAAAATACTTGGTAAAGTAGCATAGATGCATAATTTGATCAAGAAACAAAATTTTGCAGGAAAACTTAATTTTTATTGATTCTGTACAAAAATAATTTTCCAGATTCAATAATATAACTAAGATTTAATGTATATCTATTATTCATTAAAATATATCAGTAGCCCAACAGCCCAAAGCCTAGTGTGCCAATCTCAGTATTTGTAACCTTGGGCACTGAGGTGCATGAGCATATGTTCCAATCAGGTAGTCAGTCTGACGGAAAAAAAAACCAGTGTTTAGTTCCCAAGCACTCACTTATTTATCTTGCACTTTCTCAGCGCTTGGAACTCATTTATCAACCCACTGAAGGGATGAAAGGCTGAGTTGACCCTGCCCAGCCCAGGGTTTTATTCAAAAAACATTCAATAAATATACTTATAATGAATACGCAAATACAAAGTACATACTTTGGGTCAAACTTATTTCCTTTGATTGTGGTCCAACAAGAGTCTTTCCAAGATTTGTATCTGAATTTTTACTTTCAAGAGATTCAGAGCTAAATCGGCACTGACCAACACCAACTCTTCTTTCCATAGATGATACTAGTTGATCGCTTTTAAGAAAATAAAAATAATAAATAAACTAAAAATTTGTTGAAGATTAAAAAATTTTTAATTAGCTTAAAACAATGTTTAAGTCCAATGAAGTTAATATCTAAAAACATTTAAATAATATTATCTGGTTTAAAACTAACAATATAGTTGAAACAATTAAATTTCAAAATAAAAATTATTTCTTTTTGTAAAATTAAATATAAGATATTTATATGCATGATACCAACATAGTATAAGGATATTCCATACTAACCCATCATAATATGATTCCTGATCAACTGTTTTCTGTCCTGGTGGATAAATTGAATCTTGAGAAAATCCATTAAAATTTGAAGTAGGAGTATGCCAATCATACCCAAAATTATAACGAGAAATTTCAGTTTTATTTGAACGAGAACTCATCTCAGAAATTAAAAAGGACTTTTCTTCATTTCTATCTGTTTTATCTTCACATGACGTACACCCAGCATTTATCTCAGAATTATTTACCAAATTAGAATTATTCAATCCACTACTTACTATTTTTAAATGGTTATTATCTTTATGGACAAACAATTTTGAATTTGATTCAACAGGATTAGAATGTAATGAAAAAGTATCTGTTCTCTTATCATGTTGAGATGTACAATTATAATCTAATACTGATGTTGCTTTGGTATTCATAGATGAAACATTGGCTAATCTTGAAATGGTATTAGGAAAATCTGTGATTTCATAACTTTCATCAACAGATGTTTTATGTTCTAATGAATTACTTTCAAGATTCAAACTAGATGATTTACTTAGAACTTGCTGATCACAGACTTGTACTGGAGAGTCTACTTGGTCTTTAGAAATAAATGATACAGAAGTTTGAGTCGAAACATTTTTTATGTCTTGCAAGTGAGATGCTGATGTAAAAGGATACCACCTAATGTGAGGTTTTACTTCTAAATTTCCACTTCCTGAGTGATCATTTGTATTGCTGTTACCAAAAAAGCTATGCACAATATTTGAAATATTATTCCCTTTCAGTTTTGAAGAATCATTGCTTAACAAAAGTAATGGTCTAGAATGAAAAGTCTGAAATTGATAGTCTGAAAGTTCAGGTATATCAGTGATATAATGCAAGTTAGAATCAATTTCAGGATTATTTTCATCAATCCAATCACTTTCTGTGAAATGGTGAGTAAATTGTGAAGCATTAGTTATCTGATCAGAATTCAAAGTCTCTGAGTCAAACTCAAATGATTCTAGATTTCCTTCTTGCAGCTTCAATAAATTCTCAGATCTCTGATCAGTAAAATTTACAGTAGAGCTAACATTTACATTTAAAGGAGATTGACAATTTTTGCAAGAATGGGACACATTTTCAGCAGAAAAGTGTTTTGGAACTGACTGTACAGCAAGAGAAATATGCTCACCAAGTGGCCTAATTCTTTCAGGAAGTTGAAATGAATCAGAGGATTTATTGACAATGTTATTTGAAAAAGAAAAACCAGGCATGTGAATTTTATGAATCACATGCTTTGATTGAGAATACTTCTTAGAACCAATCAATTCCTCAGACTTGGACAACAAATTAGAAAGTGAAGTAGCTGACCAATCACTCAATTGCTGAGAATTTTTCACACTCAAGTCTGGCCAACTTGAATTTTTTGGGGGTGGATAAAAACTTGCTACAGAAGTGAAATTTGTCTTTTGAATTTTACATTGTTGATGCATATCTCGTACGGAATTGTATATGACAGATTTCTTTGAGTCACTTCTAGAAAGAGAACCAGGGGAAGAACTCCTTTCTAATAAATCTTCTACTCTAGGATCATGAACGCTAGATTCTTTGGAATCAATGCCATCAAAATGAGAATAAGTTAATGAAGTAGATGCCTCACTACTGCTTATAGATGTAAAACCTTGAAATGTTGTTTGAGAAGTACCAGCACTTGTGGTCGCTTCATTAATAAAAGATATTCCTTCTGGTTCACTTCTTGCCATAGTGGGTATTGAAGTCCTATTTCTTATTTTAGAATTCAGAGCTATTATACTGTAGCCTATATCTGCACCATTATCCCATTCCAATCGTTTGCTAGATGCCATGCTAGAAGCCGACAGAGGTGGAGTGTCATGATCACTAAGACTAGAGTTAGGCCGATAATTTGAATAGTTAAATTCCCTATCTAATTCTTGAAATGTTCTACTCGGTTCAATGGTTCTTAATCTTCTATCCCTTCTATTGATGGAACCATTATCATTATTTGCATGTGTAAATGAACTCCTTAATGAATTTGTAAAATTTTCTTTTACACTGGAAGAGTTTTGGTGAGAAACTAGAAGAGTAGATTGTAAATTAATTGAATCAGGGATATTACCTTGAGCCATCATAACAGAGGAATGTTTAGGCTCTGAAAAAGATTCAGCTACAACTGTTATTTCAGACCAGCTCCGCTCAGTTTCTTTGTCTGAAGAATCTTTGGAAAACATATCTGTGGAGATAGCAGCATCAGATAACAAATGCAAACTATTTGTCTGAATGAGTTGCTTTTTTGGAATTAACTTTCTTTCAATACCAAAGGATTTTGCAGTAGATTGTAAAATTGGATGCTCTTTAGATATACATTCAGATAATTGATTGTCAATGTTGGCACTCCTTTCTACATTTTGTAATGTATTGGAGAAGTCGTAATATGACAGTGGATCTTCAACTGATTGACCTTGAGTAGAAGAAGCAATGTGAGGCTGTTTTACAACTTCATATTCATCTGTTTTATTTATAGAAATTCTAGGAATATGTGAATAGTTGTTTATATTAGGTCCAGATATGTTTTGGAGTACCAGGTCTTTTTGAGCAGCAGATCCACTAGAATTATCGACGATACTTTTCGGTAATTCAATAAGTGGTTTTGTTTCCAGTTGCTGACTTTTAATATCAAAACTAGAATTTTTAAAACTACAATCACCAGTAGGATTGTTACTAAAACCAAATTTTTTCATATCATTACATTTTAGCTCTGAAGAAAGCTGAGATTCTTGTGCTAATTCATTTGAATCCAATTCAGAATTCGCTGATGTTTTTGCTTGATATTCATTAATGTTAGGAAATAGATGTGCTTCACAAATATCCATTTGATTATGAAATAATAAATTATTTGAGTCATTCTCAATAGGAGCATCTTCCCAACTTTTCAATAGAGATCTGACTTTGAGTGTCAGTTCATCAACAAACTGATCATCTGGAAATGAATCAACTAAATCAGTATGGCTGATGTTTTTTGTTACAACACTTATAGTATTAGTAGGACTGTTATCTACTTCACCTCCCATAGGCTCACATCTTTGATTTATAGCCGCATTCATAGCAACTTTCTCAGACATTACTCAGAATTTGATAAAATCACTAAATTTTATGATAAATAACTCAATAAAATGTGAATTGATAAATCTAGTCAATAGTCATTCAACTTCATCAAAGTGCATAAAAGCAGAATAATAAGTTATATGCAATGCAAATTTAATATGCATTTTGTTACTTGTTAAATGAATACTTATCAGCATATGAATATTCCATTATCTCCACAGAGCCTTCAATGAGGAAATTACCTGAAATGAAAGATTAAAAAATGCTTGTTTATAACATTTAAGACATAAAACAAATGTCAACAATTTCAACAAAAACAAAATTCAGTTTAACGAAACTACCAATTATACAATATTTACTGCATTTATTCAAATTCAAGCCTCAATAATTCTAAACTGTACCCCAAATTTTCAAAATATTTTTGTGAAAAAATAAAAAAAAAAAAAATAGTGAAAAAAAGTTTATGGTTTATCGGACATTTTTAAAATTAAAATCACAATCAATAAGAAATGAATAATTAATTTATTTTACCTGTATCAAAAACTTTTAAAAACATGAATGAACCAGTAACTGCTATAACCATTAGTATCACTCACACACACACACACGTTTAATTTCCCTCAACCAACCAATTTTTCCTCCTTCAATTCTAAGCAGCACCCAATTTTCAATAGAATTAACATTGGGAAAAAGGCGCAGCTTAGATTCGAATAGATACAGTAATAATACTTTCACAGATAATATTTGCAACAAGTTGTGATAATGACAATTTTTAAAAGCCACTTATCTAATTATTTATTAAAATACGGGATATTTGCAGGGGAAAAGAAACAATGTTGACACAATATTATTTAGACAAGGTTGCAATAATAGATCATATTTCAAGAATATCAATGTACTGTTGATTAGAAAAAAATATTTGAATAATAATTTGATCAGGGAGGCTTGGGGTTCTCATTCTAATAAATTGAATTTAGTAGTACAGTAGCCCATGGCCTACTGTGCCCATCGTGACCTTGAGCACTGAGGTGCATGAATAGATGTTCCAGTCAGGTGGTCAGTCTAATGCGAAATCACAGTGTTTAGCTCCCAAGCAAACTTGGTACTCATTTATCAACCCACTGAAGGAATAAAAGGCTGAGTCAACCTTGCCCAACCCAGAATTTGAACACTGGACCTGTGGCGTGGAAGAGCAATTAGCTGTCACGCAGCCACTGGGTTTCGAGGTTCTCATTCAAGGATATGTAAAATGGCATTCTAAACTGTCCCTTCAATTTACGAGTCTGACACCTTTCAAAAAAAGACATTCTGCTTTACTTAGTTTCCCAAAGTCAAGTATTACAGAGAGTTTCAGTTTACAGTCAAGTTCCAACCATGAATTTGTAACCACAACCACTAAGCTACTGCCAACATGGTACGTTTGTATAATACCGTATTCGAATTTAAGCCGTGCTCCCAATTCTGTACGCATTTTTGAGAAAAAAAATAAAAATTTCTGCAAAAAGTTAATCAAAATTTGATAATTAAGAAATTTCAAAAAAACTTAATGAGAAATAATTAAAAAGTAATAATTTATTTTTCCAATATTAAAAACTTTCAAACACATACATAAACCCATAATCCCTCTAACCATCAGTATTATGTTTTGGAAATGAATTGTCACTCCCGTTACCACAGCTGACATCAAAACTGGTGCAGGCATCGTCATTTTCCTACATGGTTTCATCTTCCATGCCATCCAATGCATTTGTTATGCAACATTTTTTTAAAAGAACGTATTATAGAAGAATGTACAAGAATTACTAAAGATTGTTGAGCATTTATAAGCAAAAGTTATATCATTTTGTTTACGCCATCAGCATATGTTTCATCCATGTCAAATTTTCAATGGCAGCTGCTCTATGAGTAAACAGACCACAAGTACCAAACCATAACCACTCTCCTACTAAGGTCACTTTCGTGTCATATAAAAAAATAAAACTACATTTTTACATTTAAGGTAAGTTTATTACAATGAGATAAACACCTTAGATTTCATCTCTTTATTTGAAATCAAAATACTTATGCAATATACGATAGACAAAGTTTGTAAAACCAAATGACAATACCAAACACTGTCACCATTCCTGCACATGGGCAATAAATTCGGGTACTTACGTATAATCACAACAATCGCCGGAACTAGTGTGATATCATGGGGTTATGCACCAAGCAGCGAAAGTTGTTGTTGGAATAAAATCCAAAATGGGGGCCTATTAGCAACAAATCGTCAAGAAAATAATTTTAAAGAACTCTTTTGAAATACAATGAAATCTTTTTCAAATGAAGGATATAGCAATAGATTGAGAATAACAAAGACCAATCAATACTGAATATCAATATAATATAATAAAAAGTTATATTTACTAATAATAATATTATGCAGTGTATAATAATTACCTTATAATATAATTTAATAGTAATTATAACTTAACTCATTGGAATAACAGCCCATGAAGGCCAATGCCTACTGTGCCCAACTCAGTATGTACGACCTTGGACCCTGAGGTGCATGAGCAGATGTTCCAGTCAGTCTGACGTGAAACCTCTAGTGTTAAGTTCCCAAGCAAGCTTGGTATTCATTTATTGATCCACTGAAGGGATGAAAGGCTGAGTCAACTTTACCCAGCCTGGGGTTTGAACCATGGACCTATGGCATGGAAGCGTGATGCACTAGCCAATCAGCCACTGGGTTTCATAGTAATTATAAATAATAATATATATGTATAATATTATAATATAATTACCATTATGGTTCGGTCCTAGGAGAGCCCACACCCTTAGTGCAAATTATTTTGGTTGGCGATAATTGCGCCATCTTGGTAACCCTACTTCGATACACTAGATAGGGTAACCCTAACTGTTTCTGGAATTTTCATAGTTTGTCGGCGGGCATTTCGAATTTCATTTTGTTGTTTGGGTTCTGGGCTGGAAGTATGGCTGCGTGTGTGAGGGAATATACGTTAGAATTTTTTACTTTGTTGAATGCGAAAGGTAAGAAAAAATTGATTGAATGGTGTATGAAGGAAGGATTGATTGCTTCGAGTTATGAATGTCCAAAATGTAATGATCGGCATAATGAAACATGGTCGGCAATAAAACGTTTTCTTTGAAATCGTACCAGCCACGTCAAAGGTATGTTCGACCATTACCTCGCAGAATAAATATGGCGGCGTTCACACGATCTTTTGCTTAGCGATGAGACCCCTTTAAGGCTTTTTTTAAAATCTGTTGTTACGCTGTACCCTCCAATCGGAAAAGATTAGCAGTAAGAAAGTATGTGCTGTTTTTATATTTTTTTATCTTAAATGTTTAATTTCTGTATTGTTTACATATATTATCATTACGCATCCACCTTATCCCACTATATTCACTTGCCGCCATTGTCGGTTTCGATTGGCGCCATCTTGTTCTGGCTTGGCGCTTTTTTCGGTTTGTCGCCAAGGGTGTGGGCTCTCCTAGGATTTTACCAAAATTATAACATAATATGTAATAATATTTAAAACTAAATAAAATAATTATATAAATTATATAAAAACTAACAATAAAAAAAAGATATCAATTAATAAGTGCTGATAACTTACAATATTCCAAAAACTGTGAGTTCCTTAAATGAACTTCATCAAACTATAAATGTTTAAAAATGCATTATTTAAAAATAAAAAGGAATTGAGCAAGAATTAAAAGAACAGCCCTCGCATGTTTTAAAAAATATCCAGTTACTCACCAATAATATTAGAAATATCCATAATAGAAAATAGCACAAAATAACAACATAAGACTGAAGCAGATGGCTTCAAGAACAAACGTAATTAAAAATGGTTAAATTTTTAAAGAATTCAAATTATAATTGTCTGAAATTAATAGGGTACGACGGGAAAAAAACCAATAAAAATTAACTTTAAGATACTCCATTCCCATGATAACCACATTGCCAGATGATAAAGATATCTAGGTAACCATATTGTAATGCTAACGCCCATCTTGGCTAACATAAACAACAACTTGGTGCATAGCCCCTTGATATCAAACTAGCACCACTCTATTAATAATTAGCCCAGTTGGCTACCCACATTTCCTATGTGTCGTATGCACTGAATTGGTAATCAGGTGCTTTGTATCATATGTCGGAAGCTCAAGTGTAGTATAGGGGGGGAGCACATCGGATTTAGCAATTTTTCTTTGGATTTGGCAATTTTTATCTAAATGTCATGGTGAGATATCAAATTCATTCTAAAATAAATAATAAATAATTCCGAAAAAAGTACCTTGGCAACCGCTTTTAGTCGCCAAAAAAAAAAGGACTGCGCCAAGTGCCCCCCCCCCTATACTACACTTTAGTATATAGGATAGTATAGGGGAGGGGGCATTTGGATTTGACGATTTTTATCTAGATATCATGGTGAGATAACAAATTCATTCTGGCTTCCGGACACCTACCGCTAAATGAAGTAGCTTGGCAACCGATTTTGGTCGCCAAAAGAAATTGACATCACTAAGCCCCCCCCCCCTATACTACACTTTAAACCATGAATTTCAATTATTTTTATGTCAAAATAAGGAAATGATGCAGAATTTATGAATTATAAACAATAGTTATTTCCAAGCATACATGATCAAGATTGTGTTTCAACATGTGCAAAACCAGGACAACCAATAAGATAACCCAGTTAATAGCTTACATGAATCTATAAGACACAATAATAAGGAGAATATAGCTATCACTTACTACTTTTATCATATAATAACACAACATATCATTACTTTAATCATATGTATAACAATTACTTTTCAGTATTTTGTGCTTACTTGATAAAACTTAGTAATAAATAAGCCAAACAAAATCAGTACATACGATTTTAGCTGTGTTTGAAGGGAACTAAAGAGTACAGGTTACCAACAAAATCTAAAGTAGAATGTAATGGTTTAGGAAATGTAAGAAGTGTAAAATGACATTTTTATCGATCACTTACAAAAAAAATCTCATGTAAAAGTAAAATTAATTTTTTGATTTGTTTTTAATCCAAATCGTGTAAAAGAGGATTATATAAAATAATATTAGGAGAATAACACAAGCTTTTTAACCCCGGACAACAAACGAACATTTTCTCAAATAAACAATAAAAAATTTACTTACGAAATTATGCTCATTTCCATAAAATTAGAGAATATTTTCGTCTAATTTATGGATAAAAAATTATTAGTTGCAAGTATACTGTGATGTAATCCTATAAAATTCCTTAATTCGAAGCAAGTGTAAACAAACAACATCAGTAAATTTAAAATACGTATAGCAGTTACAGTTAATTTTTCGAGAAAATATAAAGCCCCTAGCAATTTATGAAATGACGAATTGTACGGTAAAGGCTCATTCACACCAAGGCGTACAAACGTCGAGGGTTAAGCGTCTAGCCAATCAGAGACTTCTTTTTGGGCGAGAGCAAGACTCTGATTGGCTAGACACTTAACACTCGACGTTTGTACGCCTTGGTGTGAATGCGGCTTAAAACTGCAGTGTTTCGTTCTGCTGGTCATAATAAAATTTTCTTAAATTTGGGCCCGTAATTCTTTACCGAAAGAAGCTAGAGTTGTCTCTTTTAAATGTTTTAATAATTAAAAATTACATCTCAGGAAAAGCGATGAAAATTTTTACTGATCCCATAACAAATGAATTAATAGTCAAAGAAGGAATTCTTAAAGCTGTTTAATGTTTTTTCCTCCTCAAACGCAGGGACGTATTGAGGCATGGGTCCGGGCCTCGCTTCGGTGGGACCTCATTGTTTCTTGACTTGGTTCCGGATAATATTAATGGTCAAATATTGTTCCCGTACACAGAGGCGGCGTAAGCCCTGGGCGGTGTGGGCCACTGCCCGCGGCCTCGTGGTGCATAGGGCCTCGCACCTCAAATCCGAAATAAATTAAACGAAAAGTAAGGAAAATCTAAAAGTGGACGCCACAGGGTTTTTTATAATTAATAAATTAGAAAATTCCCAACTCTTTCTGTTTTTCGCCATAAAATATCGAAAAATTGATGTATCGACTTTCTAAAAAAGATATTCTATTTATCGGTGCATGAAAGTATACGAATAAATAATTCGTGAAAATATTGTGTTTACCATTTTCTTTTAACAAAATTTCTCAACTCTGTCGTTTCCCCTTATATTTAGTCTGGCAACATTAGCTGGAGTTAAGCTGCTATCGTGGGAGAGATGGTCTTCGGTCAGAGACGAGACATACCTCGGGACTTCCCATTCTTTAGAAAGCCAATTAAAGTATCGCATGCACACACAGACGCAGTCTCGCTTCATGTTTCTATATTATAATATAAATTTTAAAAGTATTTGATGTGAGAATAAATAATAGTGTGGTACTGGGCATTTGTCATAATTTATCAAACATGTCAGGCTTAGGCACTAAGAGAGATAGAGATAAAAGGAGAAAATGAGAACCTGGTGCAGAAAAAAGAAAAGAGGAAAGAGTTGTAATCCAACCAGGTTTAAAGTTCAGGTATGATGAAATTTCCCGGTCAGACTGAATCTGACAGTACAGAATCAAATTAATCGGTTCCTTCGACTTCTCGACAACATTTATCCATATCCAAGTCTCTGTTGAACTTGGAAGTTACTCCAGATGCACCGATTATTGATACTGAACGACAAAAATTGGAAACAGAAATAGGATCAAAAGCTTGCCAATCATAACCTGCCGCTGTGTGATTTCTGGGTTCACGTTGAGTAACATAAGTCACAATCAAGAAGAAGAGATTGATATTAGTTCTTCGCCAGTGAACATAGATGCCATTGAGGTAGTGAAACAATCATTTTCCAGTTTTGACCGGAAATTGTGTACGTTCACCACGACAGATGTTCACTGGTCATGATGAAGTTCAAAGCGATCCCACACAGCAGTTAAATAACAGCGATGAATATTATCCTAAAGATGATGATCATAGACAATTTATCAATTTTTATTTCTCACGAAAACTAACTAACAGTGAAATTCAACGTCGTCACTGGTTGGTTCATTCAAGTTCTAAAAATAAAATTTTCTGTTTTCCATGAAGACTATTTGGCAATACAAACTCAAATGGTACAGGAAGGGTGCTGTGATTGGAAACACTTAAGAGAGAGAGAGAGTTTACACAGGCAGGAGAATACTAAAGAATATATGGCCCATATGGTCCAATAGATAAAATTAGAGAGGGGAATAAAGCACGGAAAAATATTAGACCGAGAAACGGAAAGCAACTTCTTGAATCTCAAAAGCATTGGTATAATTTGTTTGAGAGATTAATTGATATCTTAAATTTCTTAGCCTATCATAATCTGAAGTTAAGAGGTCACAGAGAATCTCTCTCTCAAAACAGACGAAGACACCAAGAATTCTGGAAACTTCACAGACTTATATAAATTGACATCTAAATATGATCCTACGGTACGGGAACACATCAATCGCATTGATAATAAACAACTTGCACACCATTATCGAACCCATGATATTCAGAATGAATTGATCACAATCATTTCAAACTGAGTTACCAGTGAAGTGATTGGTGGATAAGAGAGGCAAAATATTATTCTTTATTCGGATACACTTCAGACTGTGGTAGAATTTAACAAATGCCGGTCATCTTAAGATATTGTAGCACATCAAATGGAAGCATAGAAGAAAACTCGATCGGATTTCTTGCTGTCACTGAAATGACTGGAAAATATTTGACCAATGCAATATTGGGAGAGCTAGAAAAAAAATGGCTTAGATATTCAACACTGTCGTGGACAAGGATACGACAATGGAGCAAATATGGTAGGCATAAATAGTGCAGTTAAAACTCGAATATTTTTTTTACACCTTGCGTTTATCATAGCAGGAATCTGTTATTAGTGGTCGCAGCTAATTCGTCAGCGGAAACAAAAACATTTTTTTTTTTTTCTCATTCAGAAGATTTTTTTCCTGCTATTTTCAAGTTCCAGCAAACGCTGGAGAATTATCAAAGATAAATTAAAGCTTACTATTAAGCCTTTATCAGACACAAGGTGGAGAAGCAGAATAGTGGCGATGAAGGCCACATCATTATAATTTGATGATGTTGTTGAATGCATAGAAAACTTTTTTAAAAACCAAACGCGAAACAATCCGACACACTCAGTGATTGCGATTTTGTTTTAAATGAAATGTTTAGTTTGGGATTTATATCGTTTCATTACGTGTGAGCTATTAAAGCGTGTCAATACCATAACCAAATTATTGCAATCTGTACAAGCCCATTTATGCATTACTCTTGAACATTCGCGGTCATTTTGCAGCTGGATAAAAGAGTATCGACAAACAGGATTCGGAAAATGCTTGCCTGACACTTGTAAGTCAAGCAGTTCTGATTTGCCAAAGGATTTCAAAAATAAAAGGTTAACCAAAAAAAAAAGAAAAGAATATTTGATGATGAAGGCGGTGATCAACCTATAGAGTCTGTCAAAAGCCGGTGTGAAACAGACATTTTTAATACCATGATTGATTCTGTGATAAGCAATATGTGGATTCGAAGATTTATGTCTTTAACTGGAACCTTTGAAAAAATTTGGCTTCTATGACTTAAACAAGTTACAAAATTTTACAAAACAGCAAATACTTAAAGACTGTCAAGAGTTAGACACAGTCCCGCAAGTAGGTGAGAGCAGTGACTTCAACCTTAAAATTATATGAAGAATTACAAAATATGATCCCAAATTTACTCAAGATCATTACAGACGTGAAAAATTTGCTCCAAAATGTCGCAGAGAACGATTTGAAAGAAATCTTCCGAAATATTTACATTACCTTTCGAAATTTGTAATACAACTGAAGCACCACTCTGCTGAGAGGAGCTTTCAAAACTAAAGCACAAAAAATTACATGTAAGAAATACAATGGGTCGGGAAAGACTTTCAGCTTTGGCAGTTTTATCTATTGAAGCAGATATAGCATCCAACAAGGGGAGGGCACGACTAAGGAAATTCATTTGGGGTCGAGACTTAATGTAATAGTAGTACTCCTTTAGGGTGTTCAACCCTCAATGTAAATCCACCGAATGGCCAGTCAGTTCTAAGAAAAAGTCTTCGAAATTCATGCTTAGCTTTTATACAATTAAATTTGAATTTCCTCCATCGATTTCATAGCCTGGTTGATATATCGTGTGCATACTCAGCGCGAGGTCAAGGTTCGATTCATCGATCAACTTCTGTTTTTCATTTCATTTAATTATTTTTAAAATAAAATAAACTTATTTATGAAAGGTTTATTAAATGACATTTTATGTAATTACTTTGTATTTTAAAAACTAAAAAAATATTTTAATTATATAAATATTTATATTAAATTTCATAAATTTATTTTTATATTAATAAATAATATTTATAACAAAATATATAATAAGTATTAAATGATATTATACATAAAAATTAGTTACAAATAGTTTTATGATGTAAAATGCAATGCACTATAAATAAAATATTGTATATAATATAAAATAATTTATTAAGTATATTAGTATTAAATTAATTATTTTATAATTAATATAATAAAAAATATGTCTTTTTTATATATTATTAATTTAATTATTTTATAAAACATTTAATAAGTCCTTTTTAAATAAATTTAAATAATTTTAAAAAAATTAATAATCATTTTAATAATAAATTAATAAATTTAATAATAAATTAATAAATTTAATAATAAATTAATAAATTTAATAATTAATAAATTTAATAATAAATTAATAATTTTAATACTAAATTAACAATTTTAATAATAAATTAATAAACTTAATACTAAATTAATAATTTTAATTATAAATTAATAAATTTAATAATAAATTAATAAATTTAATAATAAATTAATAAATTTAATAATAAATTAATAAATTTAATAATAAATTAATAAATTTAGTAATAAATTAATAATTCTAAAAAATTAATAATTCTAATAATAAATTAATAATTTTTATAATAAATTAATAATAATTTTAATATTAAATTAATAACAATTTTAATATTAAATTAATAACAATTTTAATAATAAATTAATAATAATTTCAGTAATAAATTAATAATTATTTCAATAATAAATTAGTTCTTTTAGTAATAAAATAATAATTTTAATAATAATTCTTATTAATTAATTTTAATTATCAATTACTTTATTTAATAATTATTTTAAATAATTTTAATTAATAATTATTTTAAGTATTTTTATTAATAATAATTTTAAATAATTTTAATGATAATAATTTTAAATAATTAATAATTTAAATAATAAAATTATTTAATTTTTTATTGAGAGTAATACAAAAATAATTACATAAAATATATTGTTTATTTAAACTCATATAAATAAGTTTATTTAATTTTAAAAAATAATGAAATGAAATGAAATGAAAAAAATTGATCGATGAATCGAACCCTGACCTCGCGCGTAGTATGCAGCCGATATATCAACCAGGCTACGAAATCGTTGTAGGAAATTCAAATTTAATTGTATAAAAGCTAAGCATGAAATTCGAAGGCTTTTTCTTCGAATTGACTGGCCATTTAACGGAATTACATTGAGGGTTGAACACCCTAAAGGAGTACTACTATTACATCAAGTCTCGACCCCAAATGAATTTCCTTAGTCATGCCCTCCCCTTGTAAGATAAATTACGAGCCACACACACACAATCATTAAGGATTTCCAGCAAACTTAAAAGTAGAAAAATTTCTTGCTCTTTTAATTGTTTTTTTCATAATTGTTTAATGTTCCACAGAAGTATGAGTAAAAAGTTCGTTTTTTTCGTTATGCATAAAAAATTTTTTTTCCTTTTTTTTCTTTTTTTCTTTTATAAACCCTCTTCTGACGCCACCAGAGAGAGCTTCGCGAAATGTATCTTGCCTCATTAAGTTCAGCTCTCACGCCGCCACTGCTTGTGGTTCCACGAGTTAACCCTAGAAAGTCTTGAAATGTTTTGCGACAAAGCAGTGGTTCAACAAACTCCACGAAACATAAATATCTACGTCCGTTTTCTTATAATATAATGGGCCATAATATAGGATAATTACATGAAATAGTATTAAAATCTTAAAACTAAGCTCTACTGGACAGTAGCCCTGCAATTATTAAGTGATTACAATTATTTTACATATTTTATATCTTGATGCCGAAATGACACAGATGGACGTTTAAGGAAAATCAAAATCCCGGACGTTCTAGCGTTAAAAAATGGAAAAAAAAATTATAAGTTGTATATGAACTGTGATTCATGTTTTCCTTAAGAAGTTTGTGAAAACACGAAATATCTGAATTTTGCTCCACAAACGGAAGTTGCATACCCCACGGGAAAACTTTTTCTTAAAATATACGGCTCCGAAAAATCACCAAGTATTTTAAACGGAATGTAGATTTTATTCAAAATGGCCGCCTGATGCTACAAAAACGAGTTGTGAAGAATACAAAAATATTACTGGAACGATGAAGTAACTGAGAACTGTAGAATTACAACCATTTAAAATGATTTAAAAAGTGGAATAAGAAGAAATTTACTTACATTTTCCATGTAAAACGTCGCTAAAGAGAATAAATACCAGGATAAAGAAATTGAATGTGAGGAATTTCAAAATGGTGGAAGAAAAAGAAATTAAAAGAAGCGAAAGCAGTAAACAAATAAATAATTTGGGGCTGAAAGAAGAATTTAAAAAAAGTCGAAAAAAATCGACTTTATGACTTTTACCGAGGGATGTAAAAAAAAAAAAATTACGAAATCGTTTATTAAAAATAAAACCGTAGAAATTCGAAATTTACTACCATTAAACACATTTATCGTTATGTCTCTCAGTTGAAATTCACACCATAAGATCCATTCTCGGGAAAAAATTCGATTACCCACTTCATTACTTTTTTGAGAAATAGTTGTTATATCTTTACCAGATTTATCACATTTCCCATTGGGCGAAATAAGTAATATCTTAACTAAGGTCGGAAAAAAATTAAATCTCTTTAAAAAACGATTTCATCAAAAGAGCAAATTTTGTAAACTTATTAATCCATAATAATTTGACATGGAATTCTCAAACATTTTTTTAAAAAAATAATACTGGTAATTACCAGTAATTTCAGAGATATCCATTATCTAACGCAAATTACATAAATAGAATTCTGCAGCAAAATGGCGTTCAATATAAAAATGGTTAAATCTTTTTTTTAAAAAAATCGAATTGCTTAAAAGTAATAGGGGGGTTACCACAATAAAAATAAACCAAAAAAAGAAGGATCATAAATACGTAAGCACTACAGCAAACATATTACCAAACGATAAAATCAATATAACTATATTGTAATGTTATCCGCCATCTTGTGTGTGTGACGAAAATTATAGAAACAATTTGGCGAGAGTAATGACCTAATATTAAATTAGCATCTTATACATATACAACTGAAATATTCTACATTCTTCGAAATTTTTTATACTTCTGTAAAAGATGCCTGCGCATGCAATGAACCAAAACATTTTTTCTCTAAATAATACCCAATATTTTAAAAATAATTTTATGTATGAAAAAATGTACAATGTAAAAAATTTTCTGTCATTTTTTTGAACGAAATTGTCCATCGAATTTCATCAATACCTTAAAATATCATCAGTATCAAGTTAATATCGTAACTCACTAACCATGTTTTGAACATTTTATATATGTGTGTGTAAAATATTTCATATATTTAAGTAATGTCATTAAAAAAATGGTACCTAAATGAAAATCTGTAGTTTTGGAGAGTAACTAAAGTATCACACACATATTATTATGGGCATACAAAAAATCTAATCTCTATTAGAAATATTAAAATATATATCATAAAAACGGAGTCTTAATTCTGGTACATTACTATTTCGAGTATGTTCTGAAACCCTTAAAAGCTTGAAGATTTGAAATGGCATCTGATTGTACAGATTTAAATATTTCGTTTCTATTTAATTAGATAAAGAAAGTTAACGGCAT
The DNA here is from genome assembly GCA_019973955.1 of Trichonephila inaurata madagascariensis. Classification (NCBI taxonomy): domain Eukaryota; kingdom Metazoa; phylum Arthropoda; class Arachnida; order Araneae; family Nephilidae; genus Trichonephila; species Trichonephila inaurata. Next base: position 101,714 of record BMAV01025409.1, read on the forward strand.
ATAGTCTTCAATAACTCAACCACTTTTACTTAAAAATACGTTGATGAAATTATAAAATATACTATATTACTGAAATACATCCAAAAGTGTGTCTATTCATTTAAAACTGTCTAAAAATAAATAAAAAACATTTTCACACACAAACTTACTAGTACTGTACGATTGCGTACCAATTATATCACTAAAGCCTTTCTGAGCAAAAACAGTTCTGATGTTTTTATTGTATTAACATAGCTTTACGTCTTAGGAAACCGTCCTCACTTGGGAAGCTTACGTTTTTATTGTATCCATGTTCCTTTTTACCCTGTCTTTAGACATCATCTTTGCTTAAGACGCTGGCTCATATCTTTATCCTGTCTTAGGAAACCGTTCTTGCTTAGGATGCTGACTCATAGCTTTATCCTGTCTTAGGAAACCGTTCTTGCTTAGGATGCTGACTCTTAGCTTTACCCTGTCTTAGGAAACCATTCTTGCTTAGGATGCTAACTCATAGCTTTATCCTGTCTTAGGAAACCATTCTTGCTTAGGATGCTGACTCATAGCTTTACCACCTCAAGGTCTTAGAAAAACTATCTTGCTTAGGATGCTGGACTCATAGCTTTACTCCTGTCTTAGAAAACCATTCTGCTTAGAATGCTGACTATAGTTTACCCTGTCTTAGGGAAACCATTCTTAAGCTTTAGGATGTTGACTCTCACAGCTTTATGCTATCTTAAGAAACCGTTCTTGCTTAGGATGCAGATGCATAGATTTACCTTGTCTACAAACACCGTTTTCATTTAGGAAACTGTCAGTTTTTAGCTGTGTCCACATAGCATTACCTTGCCTTCGACAATTGATTTCCCATTTAAGAAGCTGATTGCTTTTATTACATCAAATATTTTTTTTACTTTGTCTTCGGATATCGTTTGCGAACGAATTACTGAATTATTTTTGGCTCATTTTATTAATAAAATCTTTATTATTAAATCTTTTAGTAAATTAAGTGTAAGGATTTGCTACAGTAAATCAAGCTCTGATAAAAGATCTTGCATAAGGAGAGGGCACGACTAAGGAAATTCATTTCGGATCGAGACTTGGTGTAATAGTAGTACTCTTTTAGGGTGTTCACCCCTCAATGTAATTCCGTCGAATGGACAGTCAATTCGAGAAATCAGCCTTCAGAAATTCACATGCTAAGCTTTTATACTTTTTAATTTTCCGCAACGAGTTCGTAGCTTGATTGGTAAATCGTCTCAGTTTCTATGCTGGAGATTAGGCTCCTCATTCCACGCTTTTGATCAACTTTTTTTTTCACCATTTAATTATTTTTAAATTAAATAAATTTCATTTATGAAAGGTTTATTAAATAATAAATGATATTTTTTGTAAATTTATTTTGTATTTTATAAAGTAAAAAATTACTTTGATTATATAAATAATTATATTAAATTTTATAAATCTATTTTATATTAATAAATAATATTTATAATAAGATATATAATAAATATTAAATGATATTTTACAAAAAAAATTAGTTGCAAATAGTTTTTAATGTGAAATACAATATACTATAAATAAAATATTATATATAATTTAAAATAATTTATACAATATATTATTATTATTAAATTAATTATTTTATAATTAATATAATAAAAAACATGTCTTTTTTATATGTTATTAAATTAATTATTTTACAATTTTATAAAATATTTACCAAGTCCTTTCTCAAATAAATTTATTTAATTTCAAAAGATTTGTTTAAATAATTTTAACAAATTTATTTAAATAATTTCTATAATAAATTAATAATTATTTTCACAATAAATTAATAATAATTTCCAATAATAAATCATAATTTGAATAATAAATTAATAATATTTTATTAATACTAATGCTTAATAATAATAAATTAATTATAATAAATAGTGATTTCACAATTATAATAAATAGTAACTAATTAATTAGAATAAATAGTGATTAATTAATTAATTTTAATGAATAATAATTAATTTACTAATTTAATTTATTAATAATTTTTATTAATAATTATTTTAACTATTTTTATTTAATAAGTATTTTGAATATTTTAATTAATGATACTTTTTTAATAATTTTACTAGGAGCAATACGTAACTGAACGAAGTAATACCGTAAAA
>BMAV01025410.1:0-37550 GCA_019973955.1 Trichonephila inaurata madagascariensis
TGCTTTGGAAAACATAACCCCCATTAGAATGTAATGAACTGTTCATCCACGGATTAGAAAATTCTCCGATATTTTTTTAGTTTAGTCCGACTGAATGCACGTGTCCGCATTATTCGGTAATCGCAGATGATAAACTTTTTTACACTGACTTCATTAGTAAAGATGTGGACGTCACAGCAAAAGATGCAGTGACTACTTTTGTTAACGGAATTTAAATCAGTCGCACGTGTACAGCGGCGTGTTCGAAAAGAATGGAATGGCGTTACTGGCTTGCCTAATAGATTTATCAGGACTCCTACAAAAGGAATCTCGCACACGATCAACGGTGTCTTCTATCACGAAAATTTTGAGGATACTTGCTAGTTTGAGATACCAAAGCTCCCGTCTCCCTTAAAATTCTTTCCCATTGGTGGATAGATGTGGATGTTGGACGGTCGACATTCCATTGTGTTTGAACACGTCGCTGTACGCGCGTGGCTGAATTAAATTCCGTTAATCCAAGCAAGCACTTCACCTTTTGCTGTGCCGTCCTCATCTTTACTAATCGAGTCAGTGTAAATAGTTTATCTTCTGCGATTGCCGAATAATGCGCGCACGTACGGCCGATTGGACTAGACTCAAAAATTTTCGAAATGCTTTCCAATCCACGGATGAGCATTTAGTTAAATTCTGATGGGTAGTTCCCCATTAATAAGCCATTACTTTTGGGTATTTTAAGCCCGGACACTCTGAACATTTTTAAAATTTGTAGTGAATGACACTTGATGTTAATATAATTTTTTCAAATATTGATTATTTAATTAAGTTTTATTTTTTAAATTTTAAATTTTTTCAGTGTTATTTCAGACGAAGTTATGAGTAGCTGCAACTGATGGCGCCACCAAATTAGGAATAAACTTAATTTATATATATATATATATATATTATATTACTTGTTTTTAGTGATTGTACAGCACAAAACTGCCCTGAGTTTTTTGAATACCTTAAAATACTTTTGATCGCTGTCTCTTATAAATATATATATATATATATATATAATGCAGAGAAATGACGGTAAAATTTAGTAAAATATTCAAAATGTATTCCTAACTTTTTTTTTTCTGTGATCGATGAAGACATATAATATCAAAAGAAAGAATCGACCCAAAGAAATCCAAAAATAAAAAATACTACTACTACTAATAATAATAATAAATAAAAATGAATGCATTTTTTTTTAAACTGGATGGATGCAATAGGAATTTCTGAAATGTGATCTATCAACAATTGTGTTTCAAGTCATCGAATTGCAAAATCCGCAGATGCGCAGAATTTTGAATATTTTCGGTAGAAAAGAAAGAATTGGACAGAGGAATTACATTTCCGAAACTTGACTTTTATCTCGAGGTTCTTTTCTTTACAGCCAAACTTTCATTTTTAGAAGCAGTATGTATTTGATGACTCAACTGAAGAGACCTTACTACCCATTCCTCGAAAATCGTCTTAAAATCGGTCAGACATAAAGAGAAATATCCAGGCACCCTGATTATAAATTGCATTTATCGATATTTAAATTATCAATTAAATAAAGTATTCATGAATGAAAAAAAAAACATTTACCAAAAGTTTTCAGTGATATTTATCAACATAATAATTTGCATCTAAATAGAAATGAAGCCGGCAGGGGGCTGGTTTTGTCATTCCCTTTTTCTGCATCTGAGGTTCAACCCGGCCCAAGTCGGGGGTTTTTTTGATGCAGAAAAATTGACAGCTTTTTTTGTCGTTTTTTTGGCAAAAAAACCCTTTTGAGTGCCTGTTTGACTTAGGGGCTCTCAGCAAAATTAAAATCCAAATTACGGTGTTACATCGCCAGAGCTCAGGTTCCCTCCTTTCGGGGGAAAACTGGACTTCAAAACTTTTTGTGATAATTGGTATCGCCGAAAGGGTGCCGCACTAAAAAGTGATACCAGCTTAAAGTTAAATACCAATGCGCAGCCCCATTAAAAAAGATCTAAATAGAAATTCATAATTTAAAGGAAAATGACCCCATTCTGTCATTTATACTAATAATTCCTTATTAAAGCTCATTTTTTCTAACATTTATTTTTCATTAAATAGTTAAATAAACTTTCTATAATTCCAATATAGCTTTCCAAAAAATAATGCAAGCCTCGTTTAAAATATGCTATTAACACATGCAGTTTATAAATTTACATTTCAGTTGAAAGAGAACCATAAAGTGCTTCAATTGTACTCTTTCCACGTCCTTTTTTTTTCTTCCATTGATAAGAAAGCTTGAATTACGAGCAATATAATGATTTATTTGCCTTCTTATGTGATCCAACTCTGAATTCAAACCTTGGAGTGCGCATATTTTACTTCTGAGTTATAATTTAAGTTCCATTGAGGATTATTATTATTTTTTAAATAAAAATTATGCATGATAATGTATATTCATGTATAATCTCTCCAACTGAAATTTTAGACAACACTGAATTAGAGATAAACAGAGATAATAAAATTTTTAATATACGTCTTATTTCACTCGGTCAAAATATCAAAAAAGAAAAAAAAATCACGCGAGTAGCATTTTTCTGATCAAAACTTAATACAATATATACAAACCATAAGGTTATCTATAAAAGCACCTAAACTTCGATTTTTCCCCGCAGTTCTGAACATGAAGAAGGCACTATTTTCATGTAAATTCACTAAGGAACTTTTTAAAGGTCAATCTTGCTTTTTACATTTTTTTCTTACCGTTCCTCTAACCATTAGTATTTGATGCTTCCGTCTTCTCTTTCATTCATTGAGTTATATTTATAAACACTAATTTCTTTTTATATACACACATCAATGTTTTCTCCCAAAATAGGGCTATAATATTGAGCAACGTCACAAATTTGCACCATAAATTAAGTAGGGGAATCATGACAGAGAATCCGCTCTGCAGTTTTATCTATAATATTTCATAAAAGTCTCTTTATATTTATTATAAAACTTGGACGTGTAGGTATGCAAGTTTTTCACTCTAAATATGGATTTTTCAAATTTCCCCTACTCCAGTTTTTCAGTACAAAAATTGCAAATAGATAGGTAATTATATTTTCAGAAGAAAATAGTTAAGTTAACTTATTTAGGTCAGAGAATATTCAAATATAATCGTGATTTCACGTAGATCCAGAATAGTGCTGTTTCATATTAAATAAAAAAATTGATGCTTAAAGAACTTACCGAAGAATTGTTTAAAAGGAATGACCTTTAAATAAATATTCAGTGTGATTGCCAATAAAAAATAGGTCCGTCTATATTTTTTTTATTCATACTTTTAAATTTAATATTGTTATTTTTTTTAAAAATTTATTTTTTGTTTTTAGCAAAACAATTATGAAATTCCTTTTAAATATTTTCAACGTCAAATAAATTGCTAAATTTTTGAATTTCTTTCGAAACTCTTCCTAACACATTGCAATTTGCTAAATAATTCATTTAAGCTTCATTTTCTCCAGAGAGCCCCGTTAATAAAACACAAGTAACATATATATGAGAAAAAATAAAGTTAGTTCCTACTTAGGTCAACAAGTGAAAATTTTATTTTATTTACATTTTATTAAATAATTACAGTTATATTAATATGTGTATAATATGAAAGTATCACAAAATTGGCAAAAATTGAAAGGGTTTTCCTTTTAATTTGTAATTTTTCCCTTTTTATATTTGGTGTTATATTTTTGTTTGTGTGTGTTACTATTTATTCATTTATTAAATTTAATTATTTTAATAAAATAGTGTATAGTAAAAAAGAAATCTCCTTCTCAGAAACTAGGACATCCCATGCGGGACTCGAACCCACAACCTTTCAGCTAGAAGTCAAACGCGTTACCCATTGCGTTACAGCAGTGTTTCTCTAACTGTGAGGCGCGCCTCCCTAGGGGGGTGCGAGTATATCCAAAAGTATCGAAAAGTCGAAAACCAAAAATTATTTTTAAAACATTATTAATTTACTGAAAATAAGCGTAACAAAATACAATTTCTGACGTAATAATAAAACTAAAATACACGCATTTACCCTGATATAATACACTTAAAAATGTTCCATTATTACACAATGTGTTTCATAATTAATTTTAAAAGTACTGTTTGAACAAGCTTAATAATTACCAGTGGCCCCCGGGTCCATAAAATTATATATGAAATTTAAAACTTATCTTTTTATAATTTTAGGTTTTTAATTAAAGCCGTATTGAACTTTTTAACAAAAATATATATAATTATTATTGTTTTTAAAAATAATTGTATAAAGTATTATATATATATATATAGGGAGAGAGGGAAATAATAGTAGAGATTGAAAAAAGGAACTATAACTCCTTATAAATATCGAATTGTTAAAAAAAAAAAGTATTCTTGCTTAATTATAGGAACAGTATCATGACTGATTTCTGTGATACTTAATGAAATATCGTGCACGTTTTACATGATACTCGATCCTTTAACTGTGTTCAAATATTTCCACTATTCATTAATTTACCAAATTAATGATAAAACTGTGTCTTACTTTTCTTTCTTCCTCCTTGTTTTCGAAGCTACAGGCATTTAAAAAGGCTTTGAACAGTCTTTAAGTATATCTTTATATACTAATAAAATCAAGGAAAAAAGTAATTTTTAAGCAACTTAATGGATAAATTCACTTCATGCTTCTTGACTATTTTAATTTCATGAAAAATAAAAAACTTAACCTCCTAAACTGCTTTATACCTTTATTACGAAGTCAAAATAAAAATACACATTGCTTTTTTCAGGAAAAAATTGTAAAGCACTCTTGCGTGATCCTTGACAAAATTGCAAAAATTATGAAATATTGAGGGAAAGCTTCATTTTTATATCGTCTCCATAAATGGCGGTTGCTAAGCAACTAAGTTGAAGACAGTGGCTGAGATTCATAAGCGTATAGATGTTTATATCATTGAGTCTACGTGATCATGTAGCACTCAAAAATTTATTGTATTAGAAGGTATTAAAGAAATTGTATGAGGTCGTCCTCTTCAAAGATATTGATTTAACTTTTCTCTTGAGTGGGTTTTTAAACATAAAACTTTTCCAACAAACCTAAACTTCGTTTAATTTCGTTCATACGTATAATGGGATTAATTTGTTCGAGAAACCGGTGGAACTAAATGTTCATTGAAAGATTAAATTGATAATAGAAATTATATTTCGAAATCTGTGTTTTATTTTATAGTACTCTAAACATGAAAAAATGTGGATATCACATCTCGTGAAATGTATTTTACTTCATACCTGTGTTATATGTTTAAAAAGAAATAAAAGAAAAACTTAAAGAGTAATTGCATACATTTTGAAAAAATAAATAAATTTGAATAATTAAAATTACCATTTCTAAATTATTTACATATTCATATTGCCATTGTTTAAAATTACTTTTGTTTGTAATTTTTGTTACTTGCTATTTTATTTTTTGAATGATGAATTGAACTAGATACATAAAAATTTACGATGCCACGTATAACACTTAAAAACTCTTAAATTCATTATTTACAATGTTTACTTTATTGATTACAAAAAACTTGAAATTTAAAACATAAAAGAAAAAAAATATTTGAATTTCTGAAACGTGTTGCATCAAATTGTGTTATATTTTAATTCGTAAAAAATATATTTTAATAATCTTTTTCTTAATCTGTTTCAATTTAATATGTTTTCGCTATTCTGTTAAACAAATATTTGTCATTACGAAGAGAAAAAAATTTGTTGTCATGAAACACGAGCTTACTTTATCGCGAACTTCAGGTTGGCATTATTTCCGAGTCTAAGATTCCATTCTGGGCCTAGATTAAGATCCGCTATGTATTTATGTTATGATCGTAATATTGCTGTATTATTTTACTTGATGATGTTCGCCGAAAACCTTTACTCTTTTCATACAAGGAAAAGATTATTTTTAATGAATTTTAAATTTTTATATGATAAAAGCAGACAGAGAGATATATAGAGAGAGATAAAATTTTTCTCTGAGACTCACTACGGAAAACTTTCTGACAATCACTGTGGCTGAGTGATCTTTATTGCGAACACATGGCCGAAATTGCTTCTGTTGAATGGTGGTTCTAATGCTGGCACTACTGAAGAGTAAATGGTGTATGGTGCCACCATAAATAATAATTGAGTGTTTACTAACGTCGCACTATAAAGCAACACGATGGTTACTGGCAACGGATCTCATAGTTTAAAGCCTCTATCAAGTGACAGGGACAACGCGTGAGCCACAAAACCACGCCGACTTGAAGACTTTTCATCAAAACATATTAACACTAGAACATCCGTCGGTGTTCATTGGAAACCGGAGCCTCTTTACTTTGTTGTTTGAAAATGTTTCGTGACTTTTAAACATTTTCTCTGGTGTTTTTGCAGTTAACGTTTTGTGGTTTTAGGTTAATTAGGAGTGATTTTACAACTAAATAAGCCTAGAATGTTCACTGGTGTCATTTTAACACCGATGCAATTTATCCTTATAAAAAGCTGTCATTCAACAAAATGCAGTTCACTAAGTGGAGACTATTAGTAAAACAAACTTTCCAAAGTCCTATCGCACATTTTTTGACCTTGAATGAAGTGTTATTGAGTTCACAGTGGAAATGAAACAATTATACTAAAATGGCTGTGTTTCGTGTTTCGTTTCATGGTACTTGCTTATCTGCTCATGAAAAAAAAAAAATTACTCGATTTTCGAACTTAGTGCAGAGCAGACACCTTAAACGATGGCTCTTAGAAAATGTCTAAGCACTTATGAAATTGCTAATTTGTTGTGAGAGCATCCTGAGAATGAATCGACTGTAATTTAGATTCCGATGTAGACATTGGAATTAAATGAAAGTGACGGCGAAGAATCTGAAGACAATGCAGATGTAATGGATAATGTTACAGTAAATCCTGATGTATGTGTCGTAAGAGAAAGTACCAAACGGATACCACATAATAGTAATGTTCCGGGTAGATTTGCTACTCGAAATGTTTCGCGACAGAACAGTGGTTCAACAAGCTTCTCATAACACAATGTCATCGTCAGTTTTTTTTTATGTTATAAGGGATCATAATATATGATAATTCAGCGTTTCTCAAACTGTGGGACGCGCCACCCTTGGGGACCATGGCAATTCCACGAGGGGGGCGCGAGCCTATTGAAAAGTCGAAAACAAAATTTTGTTTAATTAAATTTGTTTAACTTTCAGTATAATTTAATAAATACATTCTGACACAATAAAAAATAAAATACACATTTACACTTATATATTACACTTATAAATGTATCAGTGCTACACAATGTATTTTATAATTAATTTAACAGTACACAATTGAGAACAAGTTTAATAATTACCAGTAACCCCATGGGCTTGTCTGATATAAAATTATATGCAAAGATTAACACTTATCTTGACAATTTTTTGTACTGTTTATAATTAATCCCTTAACTGCCGATTAAAAGTTACGCGATTCGCTTCCCAATGCCAACCTTTTGCCACGTAGGCAAATGTATGCGATGTATGGGGGGCGGGGTAAGGAATAAAGAAACAAATCATCCGAAATAAGTAAATATTTCACAAACACTGTCAATGTCCTTTTTTTTGCATTCTAAAGCCTTCGGAATAGTTTTATGGATAGCACTGCACAGAAAAGATCGTACTTTGGAAAGACGTATATATACGTCCGGGGAAATTAATGCTTTGGCTGAGCGAGAAGTTTATATACGCCAGTGGCATTTAAGAGGTTAAAGTCGTATTGTAGCCTTAACATCAAAGTATAGTATTATTGAATTCAATACATTGTTATTGTATGAGGGGGGCGTGATGAAAATTATGATTGAATATTGGGTCGCGAATATTAAAACTTTGAGAAGCACTGTGGTAGTTACATGAAATACTATTAAAAAGCCTTAAAACTAAACCCTTCTGAATGTTAGTCCTGTAATTATATAGTTAAAACAATTATTTTATGTATTTGATATTGCGGTGTTGAAACAACACCGGTGGACATTTAAGGGTAATCGAAATACCTGACGTTCTAGTTTTAACACAAGCACGAACCTCTCTATACAGCATATATTTAATGACAAGAAAGCTCAAAGTCATGACATTCTGGTCACTAGTCTATAACCATGAGCCCTATCCTGTGACGGCCTTTCATTCTACAGATGTTCTGGTGCAAGTTAAATGTGCCAAGACTCTATGTTCCCATCATTTGCAGAGTGCTGAACTCAGGAATCATCCTCATTGCTTGAGCGTGGATCAAAACTACGAGATCCGTCATTAAGAACCCTCCTGCTGCTTCAAAATGCTAACGCAACCAATTCATAATTAACCTATTTCAATTTGTTTATTATTCACAATTTTCTTTTAAAAAATATCAGTCACTATACACAGAGGAAATATATAAATGAACATGTTGGTATATTCGTTCATCGTACATGTGAATCAAAAAATCTAACATTCCAGATAGAAGAATAAACAAGTATTATATATATAAGTCAATTCCTACTTAGGTCAACAAAAAAATTATTTTAGTTACTTTGTAGTAAATAATAACATTTAATACCAATTTGTATATGCATAGGTCAGAATCTCAATATTAAGTGGAAAATAGAAAGCTATTTTCCATTTTCCTTTCTATATATAGGGTTGGACTATTATTTTTTTTTTGTTACTATTTGTTCAATAATTATATAAATGTAATTATTCCAATAAAATAGTATAGTAAAAAGAAATCACATTTTGAGAAATTAGGCCATCCCACGTAAGTTTTGAACCCACGACCTTTGGATTAGATGTCCAAAGCGTTATCCATTGCGCTACAGGGACACAAAGAGCGATTTTTCTTTTTAAATAGGTTTGGACTATTATGTTTATTTGTTATTATTTATTAATTAATTATATTTAATTAATATTTGAAGAAAACTGTATTAGCATCAAGTGTCAGCCACTACAAAATTTATAAAATGCATTAGAACTTGAGGGGATGAATAAAAATTATTTTCTTTAACGATTGAAAATTTGAACAAGATACATAAATAAATATATATAGGGAGAGTGTGAACTAACAGTAGGAATTGAAAAATAAATCCCCATGGGAGATATAGTTCTCAAATAATATTTTATATCAATAAATATCAAATAACATATACATCACTTATACACCTGGGCATTGAGTCAAACAGAGATAGGATGACATTTACAGGGACAGATGACCATGCAGATACAACACGATACCACAGCTCATCAACTGCAGTGACTAGCGTATGGTGATGAGCCAGTCGTTCGACAAATATAGATTAGACGCTTTCTATTAGTGAAATATATGGTGAACGGGCAGACCAGGGCAACAGTCGAACATTTTCCGTATCAAAGAAGGCTCTACAATACAAGCAACTTGTTGTCGTGCACGACCCTACTTAAACGTAGGGTCTCACAGGACTTGAATAAAGGGTAGAGCCACGGGTTGTAACACACCAGAAATGTAACGTTCACTGTTCAAAGTGCCGTCAATGCAAACAAGAGGTGACCAAAACGTATATCCAATAGCAGCTCACACCATTGTGCCAGGTGATGGGCCAGTATGACGATAACGAATGCCCGCTGTCAATGTGCGTTCAACAAGCTGCCACCGAACACAGATGCGACCATCTTGATGCTATAAACAGAACCTGTATTCATCTAATAAATGACGTATCACCATTCGTGCACCAGTTTTAGTCGTTGATCGCACCATTGATGACGCTCCTGTCTGTGATGCAGCGTCAAGGATATCCGAAGCTATGGTATGCAAGCTGAGAGTCCATGCAGCAGCAAACGTCGTTGAACTGTTCTTGAAGACACTTGTCTTGCAAACGACCCAAAATCTTGACTCAGAGTTCGTGACGGGGCTGCACGATCCATTAAAGCCATGCGGATACCATGCTTGTGATAAAGGCGTTGCTAATGATAGGGGACGCTGGGATCCAGCACTGCGTCCTGAACCCATCGATTCCATACTCTGCTAACAATCAATAGCTCTCTAGCAATTCCAATATGCTACGATTCAAATTCGTCAGTCAGAATTATGCTGCTACGCATTTCGGCTTCTTGCACGAGGCATCACAACAACTTTTCACCAGGTAACAACATTCAAACGCAATTTATGTATGAGGAACCGGATGAGCAATTTTCTGATTAAAACACATTGCAGATGTCACTACCTGTGTTTGCGTTGCGCTCGAATGCGCTGAAAAGCTGATCATTTGCATATCTCAGCACTTTCTTCCTGTTTTCACGTTTGTAGCACGTCGCCTTCTTGGTTCAACAATTTTAATGTCTAGTAGTATATGTGCGTGCATATTTATATTAATTGTAATTACTTTAAAAAAATAACTAAAGTAAAATTTTTGTTTTTTGAAATCATTGGGAATATATATATATATATATATATATATATATATATATATATATATATATATATATATATATATATATATATATATATATATATATATATATATATATATATATATATTATATATATATATAATATATTAACGTATTTTGGAAACTTTGCCAGGTAGCAATTTTTGGGACTCAATGTTCGAATTCTGATTTCGACATTATCTACGGAAACTGGCATTAAAAACGAATCACATGGTTTTTTGGTAGATACCTGGAGACATTGGAATTTTTGGAGTTGATTGGTCGAATTACTTTGCCAAAAAATACTCATGGCTGTATCAATCAATCCTTAAACCTTGTTTTTCCATTCGATCTAACTGAGTATCAAATATATGATAGCAAAATATGTTAAATCTCAAATTTATGATAGGATAAAACTAAAACGCTGGAAAACCCTTTACCTGCTGGCTTTTCACGGCATTCCTCGTCGGGAGGATGTTTCTCAGTTTCGTGTCTTGAATGGACATAATTGCTTGGTGGAGTATCTCCATCTTATTGGAATATTTTTAATCCTAGTTGTCCTCTATGTGATTCTGCAGATCGAATGTATAGGTGCAATTGTCATCGTTGTATGGCACTTCATGGGAACTCGGTGAGAGTGCTATATTGGCGAGCCAAAGAATTTTTGACTTTGAAATGTTTTGAAACGACTTTGGTCAGTTTTTTTTCATTTATGTTGTTTGTGTCTTTCATCCTTTTCCTCCTTTTATATTATTTATTGTACATTAGCCTTGCAATTAGATATAAAAAATAATCCAAAATACTTAAAAATAACAAAAATTTAGTCATCAACTTTCCTACAAGCATACGAAAAAAAAATGCTCATTTGAAGGTAAAAATGTTCATAAATATGCTTCAAAGTAAGCAGCAGAATATATTGTACTTAGCCTGTATAAAAGAAAAAAAACACATAAAATATTTTTAAAAAATTGACAGAAGAAAAGAGAAAGTGCAAAACATCTAAAATTAGCATTAACACTGAATTAAAAATAATTACCTTACAAGTTAGCTGGGGTGGTGATGGTGGGATTAATCCTGATCTGGACTTGTGAAACTAGACCAGATCCCTGAGCCCATAAATCTGTACAAAGTCTAAGAACAGCAGGGGGAAAGCAACTGTCTCATCACAGAAAACCCCAGACTTCCCCCTGAGGAGAAAAATGACTGATGTCACATTTGGTGCAATTTGGGAAGCTTCTCTTGCCACCTTCGAAATTCATGCACCTTAGGTGACCAGTCGAAAATCGTTAGAATGCCATCTGATAAGATCTGGAACCCCTGAATGATATGGCGGATCTGGGGTGCCATTGAAAGTACCATGGGTGTACAGGAGGGACAACTCAGGCTCTACATATTAATTCTTTAGCCCTGGAGTAGATCTTGATCGAAGTAAGGACAATATGGTCTTTCGGATCCAGCAGCCGCCTTTGCAAGGTCATCCACTACTTTGTTCTCAGACAGGCCTACATGAGAAAAGATCCACTGTAGATGGATAAGGTGCCGATCTGAAACCTGTTTAAAAAGGTGTAGAATACTCTTGCTAGTGATGTTGCCGATAAATAGCCAATTCGATAAAGGTTGGATGGAGGATCGGCTGTCTGTCAGGATCCAAATTTCAGAAAAAGCTTGGTGTTGTATATTGTTAATTAATGGAAGATCACATTTGATAGCTATAAGTTAGCTGTTGAACCTTCTATATGAAGAAATACCAGGGTAATCATATTCTGAGAACTGTGTGTTAATAATTGTACAGGGTCACGTGATACAGCAGAACAGCATGAAAGGATAATGCATGTTACCAGAACATCGATAGTGCCATGTTGGGGAGAGTGTGACAGGAACTAGACTATTGCATTGATGTGCGTGGTGTGACCAATGGTTCACACATAGAACACCAGTAAAATATGTAAATAAAATTCAAATTAATTCTATATTCTGTTATATGTTCTTTTTTGATGTATACTTCTTATTTTTTTGGCCTGTCAAAACAATCTGCCAATATGATTCAGCGTGCCATACAGTAGGATATTTTTGTAACAATTCGATTCCAGCGTTAATGCTTGGCGAGTTACAGAATAGAGGTCAATAATATAGATATTTACGGTTTTATTGTATATTAATTTTGTATCATTTAAAGATATTTCTTACCATAAAACTAAATAGCATAAAATATTACTGTTTCATCAATAATTTTTTTTTAAAAAATAGAATTGTACACATGTTATTTGTAAACATCTACACTATTAAAGTTCGTAGGTAAACAAACGTATCTATTGACGCATGAATGTACGTCTATCTTCTAGAGAGACCGCACGACGCAGAAACTTTTCAAATAATCTAAAAGATTGGGAATTATCCGAGGAAGCCTTTTTGACTATTTATATTTCGATATTCCAATTAGTTAAGAATATATTAATTAAAAACCTTAAAATCTGGTTTACGATGCCACCTTTTGATTTGTTTGCATTGTTGTAACACTGTTATTATTGTAACAATGACAAAGTTGGCATCAAAAACCAGTTTTTCAGTAAAACCAGCATAAACCGGGACTCTTTTGTTACAACAATGTCGATGAATCGTGCTCTTTAATGCTTTTAACTAATATCATTTTAACTTATTGTAATTTCGGAATTTAGACAGTCGAAAAGGACTTACGCTGATCCTTTCTCATCTTTTGTACCTTTGGATGGTTTTCTGCGACTAGAGGTATGTGAGAAGATAGCCTCCCATAATTAGCTATGTTTGTTTACCTATGGATTTAAAAACAATAAAACATCTAGACATAAGCAGTCATTTCAATAGTAAAGTGTAAGAATTTTTTGATTCATTATGTAAAAAAAATTACATAAATTAATAATTTTTCTAAAAAAGTAAAGCAGTATTGCTTTCTATTATTCATTACTAAATTAATTATTTAATAATGAAATCATAGAAACATTGTCTGTTTTCTTGAAAATAAAAGAAGATTGGCTTTGTAAATTATTAATTGAGAATCGAAATTTGAAAAGGATATTTTCTTTGAGGAAAAAATGAGTTTTATGCTTGAAAAGTCCGTGTAACCCCGGGCTAAACGGCAGGAAAGAAACCTGCCTGACATAGGAAAAAAGTGAAATAATTTTGGGAAAAGGAAATTTTAATGACATAAATATAGAAATCATTCACTTCACGCATACACACAAACCCGTTAATTCAGAAGTACAGAGAGAAAGGGAAAATTTCAATGAGAATACAGTTATACCCTCGGGAAAAGCCATTGTAACGATAGGCTAAACGGAGGGAAAATAGACCTATTCGACTGGACAAGGGGAAAGAATTTAGAAAAGGGCAATTGTAATGAGATCAATATGGAAATCACACACACACCCAGAAATGCTGACAATGAGGGAGGAAAAGGATATTTACTTTGACAAAAAGTTATGCACTTGAAGAAGCCCGTGCAACGCCGGGTCATGCAGCTAGTATTTTTTAAAATAAGAAAAAAAAGTAGACAATATAAAATTTCCCTTCATTTAGATAAATAAAAATTTCAATTCAAATTTAGTACTTGCACTGCTCTATATTCATATAGCAATATCAAGGGTATAATTTGCGACTTTCACTTTGACACGATATTGAATATTCAGCTATTAAACAGTTTCTTTGAGGACTCGGAATATTTTTCATATGAGGAAAGTGCCTTTTCATAGATATGTAGAACAAAAAGCGGAAAGCAGAGTACATGCAATTTTCTCTTCAAACAATTAAAAATCTCCAGCAATGGCATTCAATAATTTATAAAATAGTTGTAAATTATATCTGTAGAATTATGTTTCAGATATTTTCGTAACTATGCAAATGTCCGTAATTCTGAAGATGTTTATCAAATAAAGTCCATTATACAAATTTATCAACTTTCCATCCACTCAAAAACGGACAAAGTTTTTGATCAGTGCAGAATGCCACAGAAAATTGCACTGCGTGTCATGGGTTGCTGTGTGACCCCTGCTGTATTATAATCGTTAATTTTATCACAATCTTTATTAACTAAATAAATGTTAAACAGAAAATAATTACAAACTAGATTTATAAGTATTAAAATTATTTGCTGCAATTTTGCAAATTATTTATTTTAATATTTGTATATTTACTATATAAAATTTTAATCAGAGAGATAATTATTTCTAATACTATATTATCAATAAACTGCTTGATACACCGTTTATTACTTGTAAAATCTACTTTGTGTTCTTTTTTACTAACAAATAACTTTTTTTTAACTAACTATGTTAAGACTTTGTTATGTTTTTAAACATATGAACTGATAAAATATCAGCAAATAAGAAAAGAGCACCATAAATTAAAGAAATTATTTTAGAGTAGTTAACCAAAAATTTATAAAAACATTTTTTTAAACTATTCCTAAGCACGTTACTTCTTTTGGAAGTTTTATGATTTTGCTTCAAACCAATTTTTCATTTTTGATCGACAGAGGATTTAGAATTTTTCAAAGACCTTGTTTAAAATGTTTTAAATTATTGTTACTTTTATGGAATAATAAAGATAATTTTTTTGCTTTTCAAAACAAAGGAATGAAAAAAAATTTTAAATATATTTCTTCAGAAAATATTTTAATTTGTTTACAAGAAAAGTGTGAAAAATCAGGAACAATTCTGAATCCCTTAAGGTACATAATCAATCATTGTGTGAAACAAAAGTTGAAGAAATATAATTTTAGAACATTTTTCTTAAATTGTTTATCTTTTAAATCAACATTTTATCATTGAAAAAGTATGCTCTGAAATTTAATGACATGAAAATTTGTATCCCCAGAGGGAAGAAGTGTATTGTAAAATTACTCAGACTTTCTTCGAAAAGAATGGATATATTTATGTTCTTTTCTCACTAAAATTTCACTGAGTTTTTGTATACATTCTCCTTTTAAAAATCCGACATCATTTTAAAGGTATGAATTAAGTTTTACGGAATATATTTAGAGAATTTCTCTCGCTAATTGATGCAACCATTACATTAGCAAAAGGCGTTATTCAACTTTCGTATATCATTAATCAGTTCGTACAAGTTTTCATTATTTAATTTGAGTAACTGACAGCGAAATTTGAAAGTCGTGCTTTTGTGAAAGTTATATTTACGACACACTACAAAGCTGCACGAGCGCTATTGGCAACGGATCTCGTAATTTTGAACCATGGTCAAGTGATGAAGACGCTGAACTGGCAACCCCCTCTCCTAAATTACCCAACACACCAACCTAAGAACGTTTGAACTTATACAGATTTAATATCCATTGTCCCCTTTTCTACACGGAAGGGGAGGGGGTCTTCAGTGGCACTATGCTCGAACTCATGACACACCAGCACCGAATCCGTTACTTTGACCACTAGGCTACCGTGGATGCTATTTTTAGAGTATCATGATTATGAGAAGTACCATTAAATTCTAAAGTCATTTTGTAAATTATATTTTTATATTATTTTCATACAACATTTCACTTCCATTTATTAAGTAGTTTTTGAAACATCCATGAAAATGTGTACGAAAGAATAATCTATTAACAATTAAAGCCTCTTATTAAAATGAATTGCTTAAAATATGCGCTGTATAATATACGTATATTTTTGCCGAAAATTTTACCAAATTACTGTATTGTAGAGTTATTTTTTAAAAATTCTTTCTTTCACTAATATGATCTAATGTTTTAAAACAATCGCCTTTAAATTGTAACTTAAGTACATTTTTGACCAATTTATGTTTAGGCTTTTTTCATAAATTACATTTTGTTAAATTATTGACAAATATTTATTATTTGTTTACATAATAAAAGCACTTAACTCATACAGATATTTCACTTTACTAGAATTATATATTTTTTGCAGATTTTTTCAATAATAGTGTGAAACCAAGTTTGGTCACATTTGAAAATAATGAATGTATAGAACTATGAATAAAAATACCAAATAATATTATACTTGGAAATTAAAATAATAAATTAAATTTTCAAATATAGATGCATAATAGTAATTATATGCATCTATATTTAATAAATACATAACAAACTATTTTCTTTCAAAATAACCATAAAATGTTTTATTTTTAATAAAATTAAATAAAAATTTAAATGTTCTTTATTCGCTATTTTTTCAGTTATTTTTATGGAAAAACTCTTCATCGTTGATTTTTTTTTTTTTTTGTTACTATTATTTCTACCAGCAATCTGTTGATCTGAGAATGTAACCTAATAAAGTAAACCAAGTCCAGAACTCTTTGTCATTCCTGATTCTTTTCCTTAAAAAAATAATTAGAAAAAAAGTTACAAAGAAAGCATTAGAGAAACCATTTTCCCTGTCAAAAAGCTTTACAAACTGTCTTTCAGCTGAAAATCACAATAGATTTAACAAAGCAAAAAAAATTTGGCACTTTTTACTAAGGTTAGGATTAAATTACCGTTTTTTTTTCATCACATTCACTCGCCATATTAAACGCATGGAAAAATTAATGATATGTAGATTTTTTTCTCATTTTTCATAACAAAATAATTTAATGTCTTAATTGCTCAAAGCTAGTTATAGCCTGGAATGTATACATTGGAATCCTGTATAAGTATTATTACGTAGATCGCAGTTCGAAGATTTTATGCAAATCAGTCGCGAAGAGCAAGGCAGTTTTGCGCGTCAGGAGTAATGGAAAATTATTGTCGAAAAAACAATCCTTGAAATACAGGGTATAGTTTTCAAATTCGCTTAATAAATCTCAGAGGGTCTTATCACCTTCTACGAAGCTCAGATAAAACTATCAGTGTCTAAAATACAAGCACGTTGAAGATTATTCACAAGCAATCGCTCGTGCTACACATCATCCACAATGATAACTAATCGCTGGTCGACTCTTTAAAGGTAAAAACAAGACTAATTAAGTTTCAGGGAGTGATTCCCTATTTATACGCCTCAAGGATGTTTCGAGAAAAGCGCGCCGGCGTCATAGATCGTGGCATTAGTAGATTTTATTAAAATAGCCGAAATGGTTGCCAAGCCACCAACATGGTCTCCAAAAATGATACCAACTTGGCTGTTTCGCCAAGATTTCGCTAAATCTCAGTTGAATTGTTATAATGTAAGAAACGGCGTTGCTTGTGAATAAAACGATTTTAACACAAAATAAATACAACGTAGAGTAATATAAACGTATTACAAATCCAGATATGAACTATTTACACTATTTTAAAAATTCATTACACAAAATTCGTAACATTATTGAGGAAAGTACTTGACACCTATATCCTTTACAGCACTAAAGCCAGCTAGCTGAAAGAGAAAACGGGAAGTTAATTATCCTTTTGTAAATAACTTTACGCAAAAGAAAATAAGTAGATTTTTTTATATTTTTTTTTTACTTTCTTAGAGTTATGCTTTACCTATTCTTGAATGACTAGCATCAGTAAAAAATTAATATTCTGGATGAAAACCTTCTAAAATATTTATATATAGTAAACACATTCCTCGATTTATATATAATACATTTTATTAGTATTCCTTTTTAAAAAGAGTTTCTATTGGCGATTATGTTTTTACGCAGATAATAGGATATTATTTACTTAAAGTAATTTTTATTTCAGTTAAAGTTTTCTTTTGTAGAAAGCTTTAAATAAAACATAAAGTGTATTGTACGAAGAGGTATTAATTTTTTTTTGGTTGCAATTAATAAAAGTAATAATGCGTTTCATGGGGAAAACAAATTACAGTGATGTTTACGAATTTAAGGAAAATGTTTCTGACTCTTCTGCATTTTTATTTTCAATCTTTACGTCATAAAGATTGAAAAAATAGGAATTTTTTCATATGTTTGACTTCTGTATAAATGTTTATTTCCAGTGTTGAGATTGGGAGAAAGAAACAAGAAAATTCTGGGCAAATATTTTGTAAAATCTGTGTTCAAGTATTTTTCGTGTAACATGCTTATATTACGCGATAAATATGAATACTTGTTGATATAAATATCAATGCACAAAATATAAACATGCTTTAAAATTTAATTATATCATATTGTTTAAAAGAATGCTGTTATTGATTTATGTTTATTCTATATATAAATAAGGAGAAAAGGGAGACTCACTCATGAAAGCTCAGGAAAGTATAAATTTGGAAATTTGAAGGAAGAGTGAGAATTTTATTAACGTGGCACTCTCTAAAAGCAACACGAGGGCTATTGGCGACGGACATCTAATTTTGAACCTCGGCCAAGTGACGAGGATGACGTCTGAACTAGCACTACCTGTCATAAATACCACAGGTAGCCACGAAAGCCTAGTGGTCAAGGTAACGGACTCGTGGCTCGTGTGTCATGATTTTGAGCCCATTACCACAGAAGACCAGCCGTGTAGGGGATCAATGCACGTTAAATCTGTCGAGAGCTCGAAAGTTCTCCCGTTGGTGTAGTGTGGTAGTTACTAGAAGGAGTGCCAGTTCACGTGTCGTCCTCGTCACTTGACCATGGTTCAAATTTATGAGGTCCGTCTCCAAAAGCCCTCGCGTAGCTGAACAGTGCAACGTTAATATTCACTCATTCAGTCACTCGTAAATACCACACCTCACCAACGGGAGGATATGGAGCCTCAACAAATTAATCGTGCATCGGCCCCCTCTAAGTGACGGGACTAGAACTCCTGACCCGCCGGTCTTCAGTTCGTGACTATAACTACTAGGTGATCACGGCCACACGGAATATTGGAAGTCATGCTTCTTTTGTTGAGTAGAGATCCACTAAGAACGAATTTTATGTAAAACGACTTTAAATTTGGTATTTTAGAGGATTCAAATGCGCAAAGTTAAACAAAAAAAAATCTGGACTATTAAAACAAGTCTAGAAATTTGACAACCTTGTTTCTTAGATGTTCACAGAGTCGCCCATCTGGTATAGTGGTTCGCGATGCTGACTTCTGTGCCGTAGGGCCTTGGTTTGAATCACGGAGAAGGCATACATGTTTGTTAACGTATAGTGCCTTCGCGGCAGGTGGGGGTACTCTAAATAGCCTTCGAGCCGCAAGTCCTCTCGTGAGGTTGGTGGAAGGGGAAGATAAATGGGAGACCCCTGACCACTCTCAGGATGTTTTTCCTCAAAATTGGGTCGGAAATGAGCCAAATCGTATTGTCACCCACATGGTGCCCAAACCCACTGCTAATGACAGGTGTACAATCTAGCCCGTTGCCATGATGAATTTCGTGGGCCTCGATCTGACTGGGTCATACAGATGGCATTAGCAGCAATAACAGATGCCCACAGAGAACAAGTTTTGCGGAAATTTTTTCACATAGGTGTTTGCATGGGCATTTGAAAAAAAAAATGCTTTATTGATTTAATGGACATAGCCTTGAAATTCGCCAAGTATGTCTGTTTTGTTAAGTAGAGATCCTCTAAAAAAGAATTTTGCGGAAATCATCTGTAAGGAAAGAAATTGGATGGAAGAATGGAGCAATCTGGTTGGTTGGCAATAGGAAGGTAAAGTGGTGACGCAAGAGGTAGATCGTCTTGACATATGTTTTGAGTCGAAAATCTTGATTGGAAAGGATGAACTGTCATTGGCCTGTAGTAATAAGGGAGATGGCTCTCTATTGGCTGCCCTGAAGTTTAAAGTAATAACTGAGGGAAAGCATAAAATGGCTTGCCAGGTGGGTTTCCTTAGTAACGCTGCTAAAACAAATATTAATATTTTAGATACTCTTCAAAATTCCACTATCCGGATGATTGTAAAAGCAACCAGATACGCGAGAAATGATGACATCCGGAAAGCCATTAAAATTAAAAGTTTTAAATGTCACACTCTCAAAAGATCGCTAGAAATTTCTTTGATTCCTTACCTCATACCAATAACGTTAATATGCTAAATCTTCATAATTACAATCCTAATATAACATCTAAAAGATCGAGAAGGATTCTTCTCGATTCCTATAATCCACCATATAATTTTAATATTCAGTTTAATTTTATTATTGCACACCCACTTTGCTAAATTTAATTTTTATTTTATCGTATTTTTAATTTCTATTCTATCGTATTCCTCATTTCTAGACTTGTCCCCTATCATGTTAAATTTCTTTCTCAGAGATTTGAGCAGCCAATGAGAGTCAGTTTCCTCACACGCTACGATCCATTAAGAGAGCGACCACCCAGCTCTCTACCATGCATCAGAACAGTTCAAGATTTTTGGAACTTTTCCGAACGATTGGATCGGCCAATCAGAAGCGTTCTTCTCCCAGCATGAGAACTTTTCACAATCGCTCCACATCTATATATCAGATATGGGATGGAGGGCCCGAAGCGGCCCATATGCCCAGTAATAGCACCGTAGATTCCCTTATTGGGAGTAGCAATGATATTAATTAAAGATTAGAGTGAACAAAATAAAAAATTAGCGATTCATTCAGTATGAATGTTCAGAACAAATATTAAAGGGAAATATTAAGAATTTAACGGAGAATTCTCCTAAGTCTTTTTAGATTATCATGCAGGGTATAATTTTGAAGAATAATAATATTTAGGTTGCAAATATTAGGGAGATTATCAAAGAATTTAGCTGCAAGATTTTGGGTATATTTTAAATGGAGGAAATTTTAAAAGCTTTATATATATCATTCTTCTAATTTTATACACGATTTTTACGCGGTCTGTACAGCTCTTTCTGTTGGTCATATTTTGCCCTTTTTGGTTTACAATGAAACCCCATGATATTTCAATCATGTGTGTGCCAATTTTACCTCTCTACCTACATTGAATTTTCAATTGTTAACGGACTTTTGGGTCATCTGGTAGTAGTTTCATGGTTAAATTTAAAAATAGCAAAATATTCAATAGTATATTAACATTCGAAGAATATCATAGTCAAAAACATAGAAATCATTTTATTTCTTGCAAACAATGAAATGGTTCAGAGGAAGATAGAGTTTTTATTTCAGAAATTTTACATTAAACATATCTATATTCTAAAAAAATGGGAAATTCTAATATAAATTTTACTTTTAAGGAATTCTAATGAAAATAAAATACAAATAATGTTTCGGCTGTAATTTATTTATCTTTTTTAAATTCATATTCCACACTTTTGATTTGTAATAAGTATTTTAAATTTAATATTAAAGCCGGCTTCGTGGCATAGTGTGTTTGACACCGGCTCAAGTCGATGGATTTTCATAATGAAAAAAATAGATAGAGTATATGTCTAATGATTATACGGCGTGTTAAAAATCCCTAGAATGTCTGTTTGGTTTGGGGGCTCTCAATAATTCCTCGTTTAATTTCGCCTCATCAGAGCTCAGGTGTCTTCCTTAGAGAAGGATAAATTACATTGTTGCAATTGCTATGTACCTGTATATTAGCTCCAGCAGGATGGAATAGATCTGCAATAGTAACATAATAATACTCAGCTCCATTTGAAAAAATGTATAATATTAAGTTATAATTTTAACTTTAAGCTAAATAAAAATCTAATAATTTTATCGAGTTGGAGTCACTCAAATAAAATTATATTCTTATAAAAAAGCCATTATTTATGATTTAAACTTATTTCCCGTCAAATCTCATCATTTTCTACTTAGAAGTCAAATGTATTTTTGATAACCATTTGGGTTCATCTGGAAGCAACTTTTGTATTTTATGTATATTATAAAGCTTCTGAACCTTCGCCTGACCCTAAGGATTCCCAATTTAAAAACTTTCTAGAAAAAGGGTATTCAATTTCATTCTTGCATCGATTTTTTCTAATTGAACCATAAAAAAACCTGAAGAGATATACCGTACAATCGCCGTATTTCAAGCGTAGGTAAAATGATTAACTGGTAGAGTAATAAAAAGGGCAATAAAATGCGACCGCTAAGAAATAAATTTTCTTTACGGCAATATATTCTGAGCCAGAGTATTTGCACGGTCCGCTCATAAAATCTCTTAATAGCCGAACAAAAAAATAATAAAATATAAAAAAAAGTAAAACACCTTCTTTCCCAATAATCCTGGTAATTTATGAATTAACGAGCGATGATAATAACGGTAAAAAATTCTTTAAAAAAAATGTTCCAAGAACCAAGCGTAAGTTAAAAGAACGCGATGTAACATTATCGTCTGCACTTTTTTATTTTTATTTTTTCAAAGTTGGCACTGTTTGTATTGATCGTTTGCTTGATGGAATAATGAGGAGAAAGTAATGAACGAAGTCGTTAGTGTCATTAGTCCGTGTTCGTCCCTTTTATCTTTTAAAAGTTCGAAAAATATTCTCCTTTACTAGTTTTAAATTTTTGTGAAGAATGTCACAGAATGAATTTTAAATGTGTATGCCAGGTCCTTTAATAAGCTTCGATTTTTAATTACTTAATTATTTATTATGTTAAACCTGGTTGTGATTTTATATCTCAAATTTATCGCCCTTCTCATGAGCCCAACAATGATTATGTTCAGATAATTAAAGGAATCATAATTATTATTTCGTAGAATTGCCATTTTTAAAATGGATAAAGTGTATTGTGCCGAGTTAATGAATAATAGGTTTCTTTCTATTAAATATAAATTAATGAACTCGAGTTTCGTAAAATGATGTTATGATATCATTTACGAGGCCTACAGGAAACTAAACACCGTCTTAGAAGAATTCTCATACAAAATCTTTTTTCAAAACAAAATTTATTTTGAAATAAAAAGGCATGTTGGAAACTATTTTTCTACATATTTATCACCATTGTTCCGGCAATTTCATATCGGGAAACCAACTTGTCTGTACCCTCATTGAAGAAAGGTGCCACCAGTGAACAGTTTTGAAATTCATTTAAACACATTACAAAGCAATTTTATGGTGAACCGTCTACTTCCATCAGTTTTCTCCTTCTCTTTTTCCACCAAATCATTATTGACAACAGAAGGCCGACCACTCCGTGCTTCGTCATGAAAGTTGGTGAGCCAATCATTGAATCGTTTAACCCACTTTCTCACCATTTCGTAACTCTCACTGCATTTTCTTCATAAAACTCTACAAGATGATGATAAATATCAACATACTCACAACATTCCTTGTGTTAGAAAATTGGATTACAAAACGCTCTTCAAAATCGGTGAGATCGGCAGTCATCTTAAATATTTTGAACGCTCACTAATGCGTGTAAAAACAACACAACTTGGCTTGAGTAGCGTCACTATGAATTGACAATCATCCAGAGACACGGATTCACAAGTGTTGAACTGCCACTGTTTTACGGTAGAACGAACATTTTCCAGACATTCCTCGTAATTTTACTTAAACAGCAGAAAAAAATAATTAAATTGAACTTGTATCAAAGTTTCCTTATTAAATAAATTTAATTTAATTGTGAATTATTTACAGAAATAATTATCAATTTTATGAACGGTATCTTCTGTCTATAATTGTTTTTTAAAGTCATTTAGAGTTAAGTAATCAAGTAATTGCTGTTGTTGTTAACCCTCTAGGGTCTGACGAAGTCAGACACGATCAATAAAAGCATAACAGGAATGAAGTAAAGAATATTTGAAGAAGAGTTATCCAAAGTCTCCTTTTCGTGTTTGGAATTACTACAGACAACAGAACATTCAAAACAGAATTTTTATTTTCAATTGAAATTTTTAATGCATATTTTATTCCACCGATATCACACATAAAAAGTAATTTCATTTTAAGTATGAACGAAAGTAAACGAATTTTAGGTTTGACGGGAAAGTTTTATGTTTAAAAACACTCTCAAGAGAGAAAAACTAAATCAATTTCTTTGAAGATGACAATCTCATAGAATTCCTTAAGAACCTTTAATACGAAAAAACTTTCGAAAGCCATATGATCACGTACACTTAACGATACAAGCGTCCACATTTTTACGGGGCTTTACGAGTGACTTCATCTTGGTTGCATAGGTTGCATCTCATTTATAGAGACAGTATAAAAATATAATGTTCGCTCAATATTTCATCATATTCGTAGTGCTGGGGATGTCCATGCAAGATTTTGATAATTTTCCGGGCGAAAAGTAATTTGTGTTCTTCATTTTACTTCTCGCAACGAAAGTGCAAAGAAATTTACTAGGTTCAACATTTTTATTTTTAATGTATTTAAGGTATCCGCTACTTGCGACTTTTTAAAAAATGGAGATACAGAGATTTTTTTGTGGTTTTTAGATTTATTTAATACATTTTAAGAAAAAAAAGGCTAAATTTAAGAAGTGAAAAACAAATTATACCTACTATAATGGGAAAAAATGAGTAAAAATTGACAAAAAATTACATAAAACGGGCACGCGCTGTACAAATAGTAAATGAACAAATTCTTAATTTTTCAATTTTGATGTATTACTTCGATATTCCTTTTTGAAATGACTAGCAGAATAAGATATATTTTAATTTTTACAAAAATTAAAGGATTTTATCTTAGCTATTATATGAAATTGCTTAGAAAAACAGTGATTTTATTGACATAAAGTGCTGTAAATTTTGAAATAAAACAGTGACTGTGGTAAATATGAAAGTTAAAACACTTCTACTGTTATACAAAACATACACTCAAAATTTCAGCAAACTATTTTAAAAACTGTCTATCACCGTTTTAACGTTTCGAAAAAAACACATTTCGAGTAAAACGCATTTTAAAGTTTGATATCTTATGCAAAGTTATATAATCTTCTTTTACTAAAACACTTGTAGTTTTTGTTCTAGTGAATGGAAAAAAAAGACTTGGTATTTTTATTAAGCTATTACGATGGTCTATAAAATAAAACCATAAACACATTTTGTCAATTTTTGACAAAATGTCATGGTTTTAGGGTCGTTAGATACCTTAAAATAGTTAAAAACATGAAACGTCATTTTGCTGGTATATATATATATATATATATATATATATATATATATATATATATATATATATATATATATATATATATATATATATATATAAAATAAAAGTGAAGAAGTACTAGAACCTACAGTGCTAAAGCAGGAAGAAATTGGAATTCACCAGACACAACAAATGTAGATACAAAAGTTTTTTGGAATAAACTTGACACCTATTATGATTTCAAAAAGCTTTCCTTGAATTAAGCCGGCAATTAGGGTTAGCAATGATTTATGGACCCAACCTACCCCGTACAGCGGGAAATTTTCGACATAATGGGGAAACAAATTAAAAAGTTCACCCCTAATTAAAAAAACACGTTAACACAACACGTGGAAGAAAAACCTGATAATATATTAAAATGAAGCTAAGAAAAGAGATCAATAATGAATGTCTCAAGGAGAGGAATAATAATAATAAAATTTAAAAAAAGAATTACGTGTAAAATAATTACTGGAAATCAAAAATTCAACCTTCCACAATAAACTCCCAACGCGAAATGACGTAAAAGAATTGAAACGAATATTCGTGAAGGAAAAAACTGTGGCGCCACCTGGATATTTATTTTGCAATTAAGCAAACCACTAAGATTTTTTTAAAAAATAAACTAAATAAAGGAAGTTTTAAAAACGATAGTGAACAAAGTTAAGAATAGATAAAATCAAATAGAAATATATTACAAAGTAAATACACTTGGATGATTATATACTAATCGATATATTGCAATTAAAATAAGCGCTTAAAATTTTTTAAATATATTTTTTTAAATATATATATATATATATATATATATATATATATATATTCCCCTGCCTTCATTATTTAATAAAGATACACTTAACGATTGCGCGAAACATTTTTAGAGTCATTCAGTTTTGAAAACGAGAAGAAAGGGAAAAAAAATGTAAAGCACAGTTTTATGATTAATTTTGTAAATTAATGAATTATGAAAATATTTAAATTCAGTTTAAAGGATCAAATATATCAAGCAAAAAGCCCGATAGGTCACGATACTGTGCTTATAATAATGAGAAAAGTTTTATTTTTTTTAAAAAAAATTATAATTTATTTAAAAAAAACAGATTATATACTAAACAGGACAGACGAGGTTTTACATAAGATGGAGACTAAATGAAAGATTTAGAACAGAGGTTCCCAAACTTTTTATGTCATAGTCCCCTTGCCATGCTGTTTGGTTTGGGGTATATCCCTGCTTACCGTATATTGAATTTTTTCAAGTTTATGAGCTTAAATGTCTTTTGAACCGCTGAAATAGAACTAATTAGTTTAAAGATGTAAATTTTTAACTGTAATGAAGTATAGTGTTTAAAACTGAAGAAACACGTTAATTAACCCCTTATCTGCCACAATTGGATTTACTGCAAAGTTTTTCACGCAATTTTTTTTTTTTTTTTTTGAATCATTGCATTGAAAATTAAGGGATATACGTAAATGAAATACTCAACTTTGGGAAATTTAATCCGTTGGAGCTAATTAATTAAATTGGTACTTTAATGTGCCATCAGTCCACAAAGAACTCAAATATTCTCATAACACGAAGAAAGAATAATGAATTTATAACGCAGTTTTAAAACTTAAAAACGCTAAAGAACCACAGAACAATAATATTTTACACAAGATGTTTATTTTTAAAGGTTATTATATATAAATTTTAAAATTTATTTACTTATTTTACACGTAAACTTAATTTGATCATATTCAAATAAATAGGTTTTTTTCATTAATACACAGAAATTGATTACACACAGTACCATGCAGTTATTCAACTGTAAAATTAATTGTATGCACTGTTCACTCAAAATAAACTGTCAAATCGTTTTCTAAGGTCTTAACTATCATAAAAAAAATAAGACACCTTTTTAAATGAACTACTTTTTTGGAATAAAATTGACAACCTTCGCAATCCGATCAAAATGTCCCCGGAAAACGCAACTTCCGCTATAACACTATTCGCCTTTCACGCTAAAATACTCATCATAGAACCCGTGCTGCCATATATCTTGAAAGACTGGATTTAAAAGAACATTCCTACAGAGAATTATCAGAGTATTCGTAAAAATGGTTATTCTATGTAATTTTTAAGTGCAGTTTTACTTAGAAGTACCGTGGATAGATAAAGGGTTAAAGAGAGTCACTATCTTAGAACCCCATTTACACCTCATGGACTTCCAAATTATTTTTCTGCTGACATGGACCCCATGCAGGTCATCATAGACCCCTAGGGGTTGATATAGACTACTTTAGAAATCAATGATTTAGAACGTTGTCTTGTAGTAGAAAGGATACAGAACGAAATTCGAAAATTCAACAATACGATTGATGTTGAAAAAATACGAAATGAACTTTATATAATAGCTTTTATAGTAAATTAAAAGACTTATAATATTTCCTCAAAAATGAAATTAAATACACGAATAAAAATAAGAAAGGGCCAGAATTTTGTATTTTTGAATATATTTAACTATACATATTCTAAAAGAAATACCTTTTAGAAATTTTTTTAATAAGTCTGTTTTTAATTATCAGTTTATTTGTTCAGTATGAACTAGCGTTCTTTTGTTATTTCCTAATGCTCAAGATTTGATTAGCATATTTGTTTTACCAATGTAAGTCATAACAATTATTGTTCTAAGAACATAATTATCTACTTACTTGCAAGTTTTGTATCAAAAAGTTGAAGTAGGGTTTTCAAACTCTTGTTTGAAAACAAGAAAAAGAAAACCCGGTTTTTAGGTACACATTTAAGTTGTACATTAAACTTTAAAGACTTACATCAGTGTTTCTCAAACTTTAATACTGGCGCCCCTTTTCAATAAAATTTTTTATCGCACCCCTTATACATTAATAAATTACTGAATGCAATAATAATGATTTGACGCTAAAGTTCAAACCCGATCTTAATTATAAACCAAAATTAATAAAATAAGTAAAATTTTTGTATATGTTATTTTTAAAAAAAAAAAAATTAAGTAAAGGATAATTTTTTGTATTTTTCCTTTTTCTGTGTGTTTTTTTAAATTGGAATAAAAAAAAAATGCGGTGGCTGCTTAGAAGACAAAATATAGATATCAGCAAAAATATAAAAAAAAGAACTCAGGGGGTAAATTTCTAAAAACTTTTTCTGCAAGACAACCCAGGGAAAGTCCTAATACTTATTAAACTTGTTTTTAATTCAGTATTAATAAGAAAAGTTTTAAATTTTTTTATATATTTACACTTAAGTAATATATATTTTAAGTAAATTATATATATATATATATATATATACTTTTAAGTAATAGGTTAATTATTTTATTTTTTCTCAATTTTTAAATTGAAATAGATTGAGAAAAAAATTTTTAATTTAAAGTTTTTATTTCCTTCAAGATCCATTTCTAAAAGTACAAATGTCATTAAAAATACCCCTTCTATGTTGCTCCTTTATCTACCATTACATCGCATCCTGCGAACGTACATGTGAGTCTAGGCACCCTAACAGACGTCTGCAAAAAAACATGTAAAATGCTGTACGTACAAATTTAGTCAGTCTTGGCCGAATCGATTTCGCCGAATTTTCTTGAATGTACATTTCAAATTCACACGTTAATTTTTAATGCACGGTATTAAAAATTTACGGCAAAAAACAAAAACGATATATTTTTTAAAACACAGCAGATTGACGATAAAAAGCATCAACAAGTACAAGAGAGGGCAAATTGATAAAGTTACAATGGGGTTTGGGGGTCCATTTCAAAATACTTAGAAGGGCTCTCAACCCGCCGAAAAAAAACTTCGTTTTACATCCCGTGACAAATTAAGGGCAATTTTTTTTAATAAATCACGCTTTGAATTCTGATAGAGGTGGGTGCTGAATTTTTTGTACTGAAAACAAAAACATTTCGTATACTATTACCCTTTTAACAGCATACCTTTTGTGAATCCGGTTTTCTGGGTGGCTACTTTTTAAGACAAAATATAGACTGAGCTAAATATCAAAAATAACCTGAGTGTCAGTTTCTAATTTTTTAAACCCTTTCCTTTTAAAAACTTTGCTCTGAAAAAGCCCATGGAAGTCACTGATTATTATTAAACTTGTTCTTATACTGGCTGAAGTACCCCTTTTTTAACACGAGTTTTTTTTTAAAAAAAATATATTATTCTTGATATAATAGCTTAATTGTAAGGGGAATAAAACCAAGTGCATGACAATGTATCAAAAAAGTAAATGATTTATTGAAATGAATACTCATATTATAAACGGTTTTGAATGAACTGTAATTTTACCCGCAAATTAGCATTTTGAATAAATGTTAAGTAATAAAAAAAAATATAAAATTCTAATGAATAACAATTTTGTTATTTTTTATTTAAAAGCGAGAAAGCCCGGGGATCAGGTGTGCCCCTCGATACTAACGTTAATGGTCGCGGGAGTGATGCCCCCCAAATTTTTTTTTATAATTATTTTCAATATACAAGATAAAAATCACAATTTCAGTGAATAATTTAACTCGAGAAAATATACTTCCCTATTTCAAGGTTTTTTCTATTTGTTTTTCATAATTTGAGAAAATATCCAATAAAACTAACCTTAATTGTTCCAAATGTGCGTGACCTTAATAAAGGACACAAATCACAACACTTTTTGCTAACATTACAGGAAAGATATTTGCAAGCAAAACTGTCACATTTTGTTCACGTTATTGTAATTTTAATCCTTTTGATGATCGACAAATATCCTGTTGAACTTTTTTCTTGCTTGTGTCTTTTGACAGGTGAAGTGCATTTTGCGGTACATTTTGGCTTCATATTTTCTTGATAAAGTTCTTAATGTAGCTATTGAAATTTTCTTTCGTTTCATGTTTATTGCTTTTCTCAAATTTAGCTAACATGATTAATATGCATTATTTCAGCAAGTGTTTCCCTTGTTTGATCAGCTTCAATTTCCTTTCAGAGAGATCACAGATGCCCAATGTTCATTTACATTTATAAACCATAATCAGTCGTAACACATCACAATTAAAACGACTAAGTTATTCATAGGGGGAAAATGCAGCATGTTCAAGAAAATATTTTTGAAAAATAGTGGTCGTGCCGGGAATTCGGTCTAAAAAAAGTAACCTTAAGATTCTAAAAAACGTTTGCCACTCCCAAAAAAGGAGATATGTTACAATTCATTTTAGCTCCATTAAGACTGTCATATTAGAGGATTCTCAGTCAAGGTCATTGGAACAAATAAACAGTTTTCCAGACTTAACGATTTTTGTATTATATGTTTCCCGTACACTCATAAAAAATAAACCTTGGCCAATTAATCCTTCAAAGTGCTCAATATGCTTATCAATGTATCAAAAACTCTTTCACATTGTGAAAAAAGCGCAAACAGAATTTTATAATTTACAACTTCCCTAAAAAAGAAGGGAATGCAGGTAAATATCCAGTAATTTCGAAAGCCAGCAAAAGAAATATTTTAAGTTAAAAGAAACGTAATAAAAAAATCTCTCATCGTAGGATTACAGCAAAGCAAACAAAATATTTTTTTATTTAGCTATAGGATCAAAGATAGCTAATGAGCGTTCAAAGTAGAATCTTTTATTTTTGATGACCTTTTTCACCAGATGATATATATAAATCATATCAATGTAAATCTGTATTTTCTTATTATATCAGAAAGTACTTTGTTTTTTTTTCATTCCAGTAAATTAATTTTTTTTAACCTTTTATTTTCGATATGCTCGCGCCCCCCTTGAAGGGTTATCGCGCCCCTCCAGGGGGGCGCTCCCCACAGTTTGAGAAACACTGACTTACATGAAATAGTTTAGATAATGTTATAATGGATTAACACGCTTTTATTAGTTTCACCTGCATGTAGCGGAATCTTTGAACTCGATTTTTCCCACTTAAATATGTCAGATTAATTCGAAATTTTACACACTTATCAAGGACTGCTCACAGTAGAATAATTGCATAATTTTATTCCATTGTCCCAATCAGGATCATCAGGGATAACGTTTTCCATTTCCAGACTTGACGACTACGTTCAGAACCTATTTCCAGATTTGGCCACTAAAATATTAAGTTACAGTCCAAAAGGAGAAACGTTCATGTATGGTCAATTACAACAAACAAAAAATATTTAATCCACCAATGAACGAATGATTGTTTAAAAAACTAAAAAAAAAACACGCTTTTACTCTACATCGAACTAAAAATATAAAAAATAAATTATAGCTTAAAAAACTAAAAAACACAATTTTATAGTTCATTGAGCTAAAAAGTAATAAATAATTCTTAATAAATAAGAATAAAATGATTAATGATAAAATTATTATCATTGTGGCAAAAATTTGGGTGCTCGATATCAATTGTTATCATTTCTTATTAGTTCTATTCCGAAACTCAGAGTTAGTGTAAAAATGTAGTATAAAGCACCCCACACGCTCTTACCACAATGACATTAATTCTCTCGTTAGTCATTTTGTTCTTATATTAAGAATTATTTATTACTTTTTTAGTTCGATTAACCATCAAAGCATGTTTTTTAGTTTGATTAAACTATAATTTATTTGTACTAATCCTTTGATGCTACTTTATGATGTTGACTGATATGAAAAACTTGTTTTTTGAAGAAATCGTGGTATATATTAGAATTGGCATTATTATTTACATGTAACCACTCGGAATAGAAAAAGAAGACAAGGAGAGAGTTGGAGTAGGATTACCGGAGGAAAACATGAGCTGCTAATGCTTATTGGAACGAACAGACCATTGTGTCTTGGAAAAAGATCCTCGATAAGCTTACCTGAAGATAGTAATGAAACCTTCAAATTTAGCTTAGGAAAAAATGAAATTTTAGCAGCGTTTAAAGATAATATTCTAGTTTATTAGCTTTGCGGAAATATTTGATTTGGGAAACCCTACACGGTTTTTTAATTTATAATATTTTAATCAAGAAACTTAAGACTTCGCTGCTAACTACACAAAATGTAATACCAAGAAGGACCACAGATATCACAACGAAATTTATTTTGGTAGAAAACATGTTGTACAAAAATCAAACGATTAAAATTACGAGCAATGAAGAGAGGTGCTATTGGCACCGTCGGTCCGTTATTTCCTCCTGCATCCAGCGATAGCAGATCCGCATCATAGCTTCTTGGTTTCGTCCAAAACGTTGACAGATTTCTCTGAAGGATAATCCGCAATCTCTATAGGCCACAATTCTTCCTCAGTGGATTTCAGAAACTTGGTGAAAAGAAGTTCTATGTCTTCCACGAGGTACACATATACTTCAAATCACCAATTTATTCTCCCCTTATATAGCACTTGCGGGGGGGGGCGCTACCTTCGCCCGTGTTGTGCTATAGTACTATAGATTTGCATATATCATCGCCGCCAACGCATGATATAAATTTCACATGGTTTGCATGCTTCCTTCATGATATGGCATTTTTTGTTGCCAGCAGTATATATTAAAGTTTTTAATACATCTGCTTGCTTATGATCCAATGTTGTCTCTGAAAGTAATACTGATGCGAAGCCAAAGGGAGTTTTTTTTTAGTTTAAGTAACCCAGGTTCGGTATTCGTAAATCGCGCATCATGGCCAATGTTACATAAAAAAAAATTAATTCGAATTAATTATTCATTTCGTTTAAGATACAGTTAAATTCATTGATACATTAATATAAATTAAGTTTACAAAAAATAATAAAAGAAAACTTATCTTTGAAGGGAGGATTACATGGTGACTAGGGGCAGTTCCGGTTGTGGTGGCGACTTCGTTTAATTACATAGATGCTGCTGGAATTTTGGAAGAGAGCTTCTGCCAAAAATTCGGGTGCGTTCCATCACGCCAAAATCCTGGAGCCGGACTATTTACCATCCTTTGAATTGCGCGTCTGATTGGACAATCTCCACTGCGTAAATCTACAAGTCATGAAATTTATGCGTTCACTGAACTCAGAAAAGCGCGGGAATCCGTTGACACTCCCAACCGAGGGAATTTTACGACATCCGATCAGGGGAACTCGTATAAAAATTTCTAGTAAACCAGGGACCATTTCTAAAGACAGGGACGATTTCTAGCCTCCCACAAATACTCAGTCACAAAGAGTTCAGTTTCATTCAGAGAAATTACATGAAAACATATTTTTCATTTACATTTAATACATGTTTTAATTTTTATTATGTAATGAAAAAAAACCTCCAATAAAATTAAAATTACAGAACCTAAATGTAAGTTTTTCAAATTTGGAATTCATGGAGACAGCATAAATATTTCAACAAAAATCATTATAATACTTATTGTACAAGCATTCTTATAAATGAATTGAAAAAAAAATGTTTGAGGAAATTTTATGATTAATGAATTTTATTGTTTTAGTTTACAGAAATGAGGAAAATAGTATGGTGAATCAATATGTTTACGCCTCAATTTTATATATAATTGCGTATTTATATTAATATTCGAAAAATTGTATTTGATTTTTAAAAAAAAATATTTATCCTTTAAATCAAATATAATTTTAACGAAAATCGTACATTAATAAGAAGTCGTTTATATGAATAATATAATGTTTTGTTTAAATTATAAATTTTT
Source organism: Trichonephila inaurata madagascariensis (assembly GCA_019973955.1). Lineage (NCBI taxonomy): Eukaryota > Metazoa > Arthropoda > Arachnida > Araneae > Nephilidae > Trichonephila > Trichonephila inaurata. Next base: position 33,933 of record BMAV01025410.1, read on the forward strand.
ATATAAATAAAAATTAACAAAAGGATAGATATTTCTGTAGCCATTTGTTAAAATTTTTGTTACATGAAGAATTATTTATTTTAATGTTAGTTTTTTTAATATTAATAAATACAATTTATTGAGAGGTTCATTGTGTTTTTTCTTAATATCTTACCATAATGTTTCTCAAACTTCCAACATTTGCTTTTCAATATTCATTCATACTTTTCATCGCGCCCCCCTCTATACAATAACAATGCATTGAATTCAATAATTCTATACTTTGGCGCTAAACTTAAAACACTTAAGTACCACTGGTGTATATAAAAATCTCACTCAGACAAATCATTAATTGCCCCTGACGTATATATACGTCTTTCCGAAGTACGAACTTTTCTGTGCAGTGCTGTTCATAAAATTAATCCAAAGCTTTGGAATGCAATAAAAAGACCTTGGTAGTGTTTGCGAAGAATTTACTTATTTCAGATTATTTTCCTTACTTATTCCTTATCTTCCCCCTACTCAATACATCACACACTTACACGTACATGGAAAATGGTAGCATTGGGGAGCGAATTGTATTACTTTTAATCAGCAGTTAAGGGATTAATAATAAACAATTCAAATTATTAAGATAATATATGACAAGGCCATGGGACCCATGGTAATTATTAAAATTGTTCTAAACTTAGTTTTCTTAATTAAATTAAAATACATCTCGCAGTACCGATACATTTATAAGTGTATTATATCAGTGTAAATGTGTATTTTATTTTTATTATGTCAGAAAGTTTTAGTTTGTTTACTTTCAGTAAATTAATATATATTTTTTAAAAATAATCTTTTGTTTTCGACTTTTCAATATGCTCGTGCTTCCCTCGTAGAGTTATCACGCCCAGCTAGGGGGGCTCGCCCCACAGTTTGAGAAATGCTGTCTTACCAACTTATTGATAATTTTCGAAGTCTGAATGATAAAGGCATTTCTAGTTGAGTTCTCAATAGACATACTCCTTCAAAAAATGAAAGCTTAGCAATGAAAGAAAAAACATGGAGCATAAAGTCAAGTTTCGGAAATGTAATTCCGTGGTTCAATTCGTTCTTCTCTACCTAAGAAAAAAATCCTATCCAAAAGTCCGTGCATCTGTGGATTTTGCAATTCAATGATTTAAAACAAAATTGTTGATAGATCACTTTTCAGAAATTCCTATTGCATCCATTCAATTCAAAAGAAGCTTGCATTTATTTTTTGTTATTCTTTGAGTTGATTCTTGATTTTTATATCTGGATGTCTTCTTGTATCATAAGAGAAAAAAGAAATGCATTTTAATTATAGTACTGAATTTTCGAAGTTCATGCAAAGTAATTTTTTTTTGTGTGTAATTATAAAAATTGGTAATGATCAAATGTATTTTAAGCGATTTATAAAATGTAGTACAGTTTTATGTTGTCAAATAGCAATTGATAAAAAAAAAAGTTATTTTACCTGCTAAATGTGATAATATAATTGCAACCACTCCATTCCATTGCAATTAAATGATAATTAGACAACTATACAGTTTAACGTAATACTCCGTATTCTAATTAGGTAAAATAAATACTATATAAAAAACAATTTATAAGTATACCACTAAGAAAACCAAGCAAGCCTAAAAATTCAGTTACTACGAGATTTCTTTTATCTTAAGAGAAGATCAACTTTACATTAAATACTTTAATTCATTAGATGTTAGGACTTTGTCTAACGAACATTCACCTTAGTCCTCAGTTAGCATTTTGCTTTGCAATTTGTATTTAATATAGCAAACAACTCTGTCAGTAGTTATGGCTTTACTTCCAGCTTCAACTTAACAGTTCCCAGGAGTCTATAAATAAAAAAAGTCATGAAGCAATTTGAATATTTTAAAGTTAACCTGGGAACTGAAAAAATTCAAGTTATTTCACCTTTTGGACAAGATTGAATGATGACCACTCTTGAATAACGGCCTTTGAACCATGCAGTCTAGTTTATGAAAAATTCTTGACAGAAATATCTTATAAAAAAATACATCACTTAAGGTATCCGACTACTTTCGAAACCGTGATTTTTAAAAAGCGCATAAATGGATAATTTTCATGATATTTAGTGTCACTTAGATTAGAATACATGTATAAAATTGTTTTAAGGAGATGTTGACAAAAAAAATTATTTAAATACAATATTTCGGAAAAAATTAACTTAGAATAACCTTTTTTCAAAATGTATCTTCTTTGTGAAAATACTTCCATTATAATAATATTTTGCCTGTCTATAGCTCAGACCTCTGTACAGAGGCTTAACTATGATTTTGGAAAAATTCATAATATTTTCATAGTTACAACGAATTGAAATAATTATCGGTGTTTTTTTCTTAAAATTTCTCCCCTCTGTTATAGTAAAACACGGATAAACGCACTTCTAAGTTATATATTTCAAAAATTCTAGTTGAGCCTTCGTACAGAGTTCTGTGCTATATACTGTCAAAATAGCATTATAATAGAAGCATTTTTCACAAAAGTAGAATATTTTGTAAATGGGTTATTTTATGTTCCGTTTTTGTCAAAATATTAAATAATTATTAAATAATTTTTTATTGTAATACTATTCTTAAAACAATTTTATTTACATTTTCTAATCTAAATGACCCTAAATATCATAAATATTATCTATTTATGCGCTTTTGCAAAATCACGGTTCCTAATCTTGTCGGATACCTTAAATGAAACCGTGAAAGTTAAGCAGACGCGATTGTAAAGCAAAATCGTTAAAAGTTGCTTGATGGACAGTTTTAAATGCTGATATGAAGTTCCATCTTTAGGCAAACGCTTTACACATTAAAAGTAAGGAAATGTACAATATTTAGTTCATTTTCTTGAAAAGTACTAAATTATATTACGAGTAAATGTTTGTATGCGCGATGCATTTAGAAGACTACTTGCATCATTGTTAAATTTAAAGAGAGATTTTGCATATTTAAAAGAAATAACAGATTTATCTTTAATATTTTTTAACTATTCAGAGTTCACCTATTTTTACCCTACACTTTTATAAAATCTGTTTTAAATCTTTTAATTAGAATTTCATAGACGTGATTAAATGTTTCCTATGCACATTCACAGTGTAATAGGAACACTTGAAATTAAATTTTGATTACATATTCTAAGCTACTGTAATACTTATGCTTGGTTCATAGGATATTCTCAGATGTCTTTTAAAGAATGAAATGTAAAATATGTATTGAAATATATGTTCGTTTTAAAAGTAAAATATCTGTAAAGGATTACAAAAGGTCTTCTTATAAATTCATGCTAAGCACCCTCTGGTTTTTCATAGGTCCTAAAATATTTTCATATAATAAAAGTGATTGTTTCTATGTTATTCAAACATATTTAAAGTTTAAAGTTAAACGCTATTTTGATACAAGTCTATAAATTTTTAAAATAGGGTATTATTAATCAAATTTAGAAAAGATAATGTCGATTGTACTTAGAAGAATAAACACCAAAAAATAGAGCCAAATTTGTGCTTTTTAGAATCAAAAAAATTTAAGCCTTTGTTAGAACTATTTTGAAATTGTTTATACTTTTATAATTGGGAGCGATTGTTTCGCTATGCAAATATAA
>BMAV01025411.1:0-17452 GCA_019973955.1 Trichonephila inaurata madagascariensis
AAATTTATTTTGTAGCTCGTTTTCTCCCAAAATTTTGGAAATTTCATCCAAATTCTTATGATGTCATGATTTTCTTCTCTCTCTACGTAACACAATTTTCCATCAGGGCTAAAATTAATTCGTGAGGCAATCCACCAGTGTTATATATATAATATAATATTATATCAGCTTTTATTTTATGCAACATTTGTCTAACAAAATTTTCTTGCTCAGCATTATGACACCCTACGGAAACATCAAATTGCAAAGATATTGTTTTATTTTCTTCACTGTTTAAAATAGAATGGTTGTACTCATTTACCGCGGCGTTTCTAAATATAAGTCCTTCAGGACATACTGATTGAGCTTTTCCTTATGTGATAAATCTTGATTCTATTACCTGTATTTCTTCTTCCGTTAAAATATTTCCAATCAAAAATAGCATTATTGTATTATTTTAATGTCGAAATATAAATGCAAAATTTTAATTTCTCACATAATTTGACTTCTAAAAATTCCAAAAGTTATATTTAACCGTTACCTTAAAACAGTTATATGTTTCTTATTTTGCAAAACTGGTGGTAAGTTTTAATAATTATTTTTTAAAAAAAATCAAGAAACTATTAAATATCCAGAAAATTTATTTCCATAATATATTTTTCAATTCGCTACAAAATTATTCGGTAAGTTGGCGAATTACGAGTTCCGTCGCCAATAGCTTTGTAGCGCGACGTAAACATAATTCTCAATCACTCACTCGGTAAGTTGGCTTTCGTACTACACTGCCATCTGCGAGGAGAAGCAACTTTTACAGCATAAAGAGTTATGAGCATGTCGGTGACGATAATCCATAAGATTTTCCCCTACCAAAAAGTGTCCAACGCGGCTAAAGAAGTTTTCACTTAAAAAAAAAGTTAACTTTTCTTAATCCGACATTGCTTTCTCTTAAAACTCTCTGAAGAGAATAGTTTAGGAATCAATTTCGAGAATGTCTCACGGATCATCCTTGATGAAGGTACGATTCATGTAAGTTAACTAAATGTGATCCGGATAATTGATTCCACTGTAGATAAAGCAATCTATGTTATCCTATAAGTTGAAGTAACCTCGGTAGCCAAGTGGACATAGTCACGAAATCGTAAATGGCGCTGTCGACTCACGAGTTCGAGTCCTAATGTCACTGAGGAAATGCCATGAAGAGAGGCTGATACCGTCAAATCTGTCGTGGCTCAATGTCCACTCATTGTCTTGGTGCGGAAGTTAGAAGAGTTGGGTACAAGCTCAAGTGTTGTTCTCGTCACTTGACCATTGTTAAAGAAAATGACTTTATATTTAGTGCTAACTTGATTTGTTTTATGCCAATAGATGACGCTTGTATCTTTTATATTCACTTAGCGTTTCTTTTTCGTTATGTAAAATCACTCTAGTTTTTGTCATTGACAATGCAGGTAGTCTTTTATCTCTGTTATTGTTGTGTAAATAGTAAACTTGAACAAGTTATGGGCCAGTACAAGCTTAAACGACGCTTGGAATATCAAAGAGTACGATTCTTTTATGATAGAAAATGTAGAAAGAAGTCGCGGAAAAGTTTCGCCGATAGACAGTTTAGCGGGAAGAAAACATGATCGTGCCACCATTTTGAAAAGATCGAGGAAGGAACAGAGGATGATCGTTATTGCTTAGTCTAGAAGTATCATTAGATTACCGTAAAATATCTGGCGTATAACACGCATCTATACTTTCAAGCTCCATTTTTTAATTTTTAGGTACATTCGCCGTATAACGCGCACCCCCTTTTTTTAAGAAGGGACTTGAAATACATTTATGCAATGCTCTTATGCTTCGAAGTCACTTATTCGAGATATTATCCAAGACTTTTGAAAATATAGTGTATTTCGAGAGCTACAGCTCTTAAAGTTCAAATAGTATGTCATTTCATAACGGTATGCCATTCAATAATGGTATGCCATTCGATAATGGTATTTCGATCTATATGGATCAAGGGTGTCAAACTCAAAGGCTAACTGGGGACAAAGAAACAAAACTTAGCTTTAAGTGGTTCGCAAAAATCTATAGTTGTAGAAACGTATTTATTTAGAATAATACATTATAATAAACATATATAAAAAAAAAAGAAAATTTAATGTTTGCGCCCTGACAGTTGACATTTCTTTTCTACCAATATTTTTCCTATTTTGAGAGAGAATCTGTTCGCAGTAATTACTTAAAAACTGATAAAATATGAACATCATTAATACTATTTTAACAGGAGACTTATTTCCTATCATAACTGAAAATAACTGCTCGCATTGATAAGTATTTTCAAATATGAAAATAATTTCACATGCTAATTTTCGGGTATTTTCAAACGTGGATAATAAATGTTTGTAAAATGCAGGCACACACTCACTTCAATGAATTTTGCCTTCAAATTTGGGAACCCCTTTTAAATCTCGATCACCTCCATTTGCATACGACTGAAAACTAAGACAATATATTTTGGAAAATTGAAGAAAACACGCAAAATTTAATATTCTATAAATTAAAACCTTTAAATCTTGTTTCAAATTCAGTTCTAAGATTTGAAATATTTTCTACGTATTTTGATACGATGCAATATCACCTAAATTTTCCTTTTGTACATTTTACCCGACTGGAAGTGCATTAAATCTTCACTTTTCAGTTGTTTTTTCCAAAATTATACATTATGGTGTGTGACGTCTCTCGCACGTCTTTCTGTTAACATAACTCCTATGTTCTTTGACGGACGATTAATGAAAACTTTTCCAACCCAATACCAGAAGATAAACAAAGATATTATGCAAATGAGATTTACTATAAAAGGATAGAAGCTTTGATGATAGGATATAGCGTGGCAAGCCTAGATATAGCGCGGCAGGCTCAGAGATAGTATTGTGGAAGCATTCTGATCGATAGCGTGACAAAGCTTAGTGTGAATCTTACAGATCAAGAGTTAGCAGTCCGATAGTTTTGGGAAAGAATAGAAGCCTAAGATAAAAAGTTGGAATCATCGTTTATAAAGTTTATAGATACCATTTTCTAGGTAAAGGAAGGAGAACTGAAAAAGGTAATATTAGATATAAGTAATTAGATGCATAGGATTATTAATGATAATTGAGATAAAGGATCTAGTTGCGTGATCTGACTTGAATACGTGATTTAATTTGGGCTTGACTCTCACTTTAATTAAAATTGTCAAATTAAAATTAAGTAATATAAGTTATTCTTAATAAAAGTTGTATTAAGAATTATTATGTCTCATCATTTTGATAATCCCACACCTCTAGCTTACGCGGAACCGGCACGACATGGTCATCACAGGATGGCTATGTCGCAATGGCGCCCGAACGTATTTAATTCTGGGTTAGGTAATGTAGGTGGAAGTACGGTTCTACCTGAAATGTACTTTTCAGGGTCGGAGAACATTGCAGAGTTTATAGAGTGTATAGATAACAACATACAGTTACTTGAAATCCCAAGTAATCTGTCTGTGCTTACTTAAAAGTCATCTCAGGGAAGGGCTCAAGATTGGTATTCGATATTTGGTTCGTTGTTAGTGCAAAATACAGCCACGGATTTTGCGCAGCTCAAAGCTGAATTAGCGAAGGCTTTTCCCGCGGTCAAAAATAAGAAAGAACTACAGTCGGAGTTTATGCATCCCAGCAGGGAAGAAATCAGGACCCTACTGATTTTGTTTATAGATTACTAAAATAGAGAAGTTTAGAATTAGGAATGTCCCAAGCAGACTTAGTGGATCATATTTTAGTTCGACTCGAACCACAGATACAGGACTACGTGGAAGTCAGAAATCCACAAAACACGATACAACTTTTAGAAGTCTTGGCTAAATTCGAAGAGAGATATTCTTGCAAATTACAATGGGGTTATCAGAACGATAATATAGAAAGACGAGGTCAAAATGCGCATAGGATGCCTAATTTTGAAGCTAATGGTAGAAACGGGAGGAATTCTGAAATAAGGCGTAGACCAAATAACAATAGAAATGAGTTTTACGAGAATAGCCGTCAAAGTAATAGAGGGTTCGAGAGGAATAGGTTTCATAATAATGATCAGAGATTCAGCAACAGGGGTTACTCATTTCGAAATGAGCGAAATGATAATTTTAATAGAGGGGACCGTAGAAATAAGGGTTCGAGTGAAAATTTCAATCGAGGCGATAGGACGCAAAGGGGACGATTAAATATTGTAAAGGTTAATGATCAACCTCAAGAGGTGTCGACAAGAGAGACAATTAGACTTTCTCCGATATGTATAGCACCCGTAGAACTTCCCCACGTTCCTATTTTATTAAATAACACATTTTTGAAAGCGCTATGGGACACCGGAGCAGATAAATCATTTATATCGGAAGAAGTATATAGAAAATATTTTTTCTATAAGCAAATTAAAAATCTGAGCCAGGTAATAACAGCACAGGGTGCGAAATGCCAAAACAGGGGGATTGTAGAGTTTGAAAATTAGGATCAGACAATTCGAAAAGAAATTGGTCATTTCATGTGTTGAAGATTTAGAATACCCATGTATTCTAGGTATAGATTTCATAAGTGCGTCAAGAATCGTATTAGATTTTAATCAAAATCGTTGAAAATTCAGATTCTCAAATAAATAAGATTGGTTGAACCAATTAAAGAGGAAAAAGTTGAGATAGATTTATCTAAAACAAAATTGGGGGAAGTAGAAAAACAAAAACTACAAAATTTGTTTAGTAGTTTTAAAGGGTTATTTTCAGACAAACCAGGTCTTACTCATGTTTTATACCATGAAATTGACACGGGAGATAACCCACCAGTAGCTTCAAGGCCTTATAGGTATGATCGCACTAAGCAAACAATAATAGATTTTCACATACAAAAATGTTACAAGAGGAAACGATTGTTCCAATTCAGTCCCCATACGCGTCACCTGTTGTATTATGCAAGAAAAATAATGGGTTACCACCGGATAATCCGGAAGCATATAGATTTGCAGTAGACTATAGAAAATTAAATTCGATCACAAAGTATCCGCGATACCCTTACCGTTAATAGATGATTTATTAACGAACATACCATATACAACAATAATGTCATCTCTTGATCTAAGAAGTGGGTACTTTCAAATGGCAGTAAACCCCAGTGATATAGTTAAGACCGCATTTGTAGTAAAAAGTGGCACTTATGCTTTCAAGCGGATGCCATTCGGTTTATCAGGGCTCCCAATTTTCAAAAGCAATTGACATAATCCTAAAACCGGTGATAGGGAGGTTTGTGAGTGTTTACATGGACGACGTTATTATTGCGTCTCCATCATTCACTCACCATGTTGAACATTTAAGGGAAGTTTTTTCGTTGTTAAAGGATGCAGGATTGACATTAAATAAGGAAAAATGTAAATTTGGGTGCGAGGAATTGAAATATTTGGGATTAATTATTAGTAAAGAAGGAATTAAAACAGATGAGACAAAGGTTAGAGCTATACAAGAGATGAAACCGCCCCGTAACTCAAAAGAGGTGTCCAAGTTTTAGGTATGTCCCAGTGGTACGCGAAATTTATTAAAAATTATGCGGATATTTGTGAGCCACTTTATAATCTTAAACGAAAATTTAAAAAATTTGTCTGGTCCAATGAAGCACAAAAGGCATTCGAAGAGGTCAAGGAGGCGGTAACAAAAGCGCCAGTTTTAAAATTACCAAACTTTCAGGAGCCATTCGAGTTATTACAGATGCCAGTTCGATTGGTTTAGGAGCAGTACTTAACCAACAAAACAGACCAGTGGTATTTGCGTCACGTACATGAGAAAATTTATTGATCAATATGTCTCTACATGCCATATGTGCCAAGTTAATAACTATAAAAACGCGTTACCAGCTGGTCGGTTAAATCCAATTATATCAAATTATCCGAATGAGATAGTGACGTTAGATTTGTTAGGCCCGTATCCTATATCGAGAATAAAACGTAACCGCTATATTTTTGTAATAACCGATCATTTCAGCAAATGGGCTGAAATTATACCTCTTAAAAGGCCTCATCTCGTATAATAGCGGATATTTTTTTGATAACTTTATATCGCGTTATGGAGCTCCAATAAAATTAAAAGTGATAATGGTCCCCAATTTATATCCGAGATTTTTGAGCACTTAAGTGAAAGATTAGGCATAAGGCATGTGAAGACTGTTGCATATCGACCACAAGCAAATCGGACTGAAAGAGTTAATCGAGATATAGTGCAAATGATTGCAAATTATGTTAATGATCAACACGATACTTGGGATCAATCTTACGTGAGTTTGCTTACGCTATTCGTACGGCGGTGAATGAAACAACGGGAAAAACACCTGCTGAATTATTTTTAGGTCGAAAATTGATTACACCATTTCAAAAACTAGTTATGATATCGGAAAGTTCAAAATTCAAAATCCAAAATATAGAAGTTATTCAGGGAAGCTAGACTAAGTACGAAAATTAAACAGGAAGGTGGGAAAAATATTTAATAATGGACGTAGAAAGACATAAAATAAAAGGTAAATGATTGGGTCTTATGAAACACACCCTGTTAGTTCAGCAGCTAACAAAGTATGCGCTAAATTTAAAAACAAAAATTTGAGGGACCTTATAGAGTCTTAGAAGTTAAAATTTTAATAATATTGTAATATGGAAATGGAAAAAGATTAACAGTTAACGTAGATAAATAAGAATATATCGTCATAGGAAATGTGACGAGGTCGAATTAGAAACAGGTATCCCCAAATAGTATAAGATCCAAATCAGGAAACTAGTACTTCGGAAAAAAATACACCGGATTAAATGAGTCACAATATGGGAAAAAAAAATTCTTTCGGTGAAACTAGGGGTTAGAGGCAAAAGGGTTGTAACCCAAACAAATCAATATAAAAAAACAGAAAAGGGGCCCATAAAACAAATCACTGGTCAGATCACTACCTAGTTCAGTTGGAATGAAAATAAAACAAAAAGGGTTTTGATATAACCCGGGTATTAAAAGATCCAGGATTTTGGGGGCAAGTGGACCACAAAGAATGGCAAAGAAAGGGGAATAATAATAATAATAAAAAAACAAATGTCATCCCGTACTATTTCCAAAAGCAGGAAAAGAATAAAAAGAGTGCACTGAAGTTACAGATGAAGAAAGATACAGTCTAAGGCCACGACGGAGAACAGAAGAACCAGACCAGCCAAGGACTTGGGAAGTCAAAGAAAGGACGACAAGAGATTACAACCTTACAACAGAATTCAGTACAACCGAGGAAAGAAGAGTGATGACACCTCATCGTTGAACGTGAATGTGGGAAAACATATAAAATCAGGTTGTATTGTTTCATTTTTATGATCTTCAACAAGTGGTCGGAAGAATTATTGCAAGAAAGGAAGTCTCGGGGGATGCTTAAAAAGTTATAAGCCAAGTCAAACACTACAATGAGTGTTTATTTAATTTTGGAACTTTTGACTTATTAAAAATTTTTTTCTGAAAAAACATTTGTAATCACACATTTGTTTGCTTCGATGTATGACTTCATGAGATGCGAAAATTCCTTTGGTTATTTGTTATAATAGTTTATTGAAAAATGTTTGTAATTGTATAATATGTGTATATATATATGTTGTTGTATTATTACGTTTTAGAGGCATCTGGTTCAGGGGAAACTTGGCGTAGTCAGGGCACTAACAATAATAATAACGGCGCTGCGCGGCTCATTGGGAGTTTTTGTTGAAACCAGATGTGGGGATGGAGATGAAAATTTATTGTGATATATAAATAATATATAATTGTGAAATTGATTAATATTATGGAAATAGAGACTCAAATAGTTTTCATTTCAGGGAGACTGACCCTGAAAATCTTGAAAAGTATACGAATTATAGCTTCAACAAGAAGGGGAGCGACAGTTCCAGCTCCATATGCAGTGTTAGATTGGGTCTGCGCACCCAGAATATTTGTTTTAGAATATTTAAGTGTATAAATATTTTAAGTAACTGAATGTAAAAGTGAGAGTGGGCATAAATTAAACAGTAATTATTAATGTTGGCCTAGTTATTGGAGTAAAATTTATTGTCACGAGTTTAAAATTAAATTGAATATTAAAATTTAATTCTAAGATGAGTAATGAAAATTAAAGTCAAGATAAATTTTGGAAATTATAAAAGTTAAAATTTAAGATTAAAATTGCAATGAAAATTAAAGTCAAGATAAATATTGGAAATTATAAAAGTTAAAATGAGGATTTAAGATTAAAATTTAAATAAAACTCAGAAAGCGAGAAATTTAGAAATAGAGATTTAGACACGTAATTTATTAAGGGCATTGAGAACCCTTAAGTAAATCACGTTTTTCTTCTTGGAGGGGGTTGTGACGTCTCTCGCGTCTTTCTGTTAACATAACTCCTATGTTCTTTGACGGCCACGATTAATGGCAAAACTTTTCCAACCCAATACCAAGAAGATAAACAAAGATATTATGCAAATGAGATTTACTATAAAAGGATAGAAGCTTTGATGATAGGATATAGCGTGGCAAGCCTAGATATAGCGCGGCAGGCTCAGAGATAGTATTGTGGAAGCATTCTGATCGATAGCGTGACAAAGCTTAGTGTGAATCTTACAGATCAAGAGTTAGCAGTCCGATAGTTTTGGGAAAGAATAGAAGCCTAAGATAAAGAAGTTGGAATCATCGTTTATAAAGTTTATAGATACCATTTTCTAGGTAAAGGAAGGAGAACTGAAAAAGGTAATATTAGATATAAGTAATTAGATGCATAGGATTATTAATGATAATTGAGATAAAGGATCTAGTTGCGTGATCTGACTTGAATACGTGATTTAATTTGGGCTGACTCTCACTTTAATTAAAATTGTCAAATTAGAATTTAAGTAATATAAGTTATTCTTAATAAAAGTTGTATTAAGAATTATTATGTCTCATCATTTTGATAATCCCACACCTCTAGCTTACGCGGAACCGGCACGACATGGTCATCACAGGATGGCTATGTCGCAGGTGTGCCGATATATTGGCAGTCTTTGGCAGGAAAACAAATTGTCCAATGCAAGGCCGTTTTTAATTTCCCTGGCACCCTATGTACTTGTTACGCCACCCCCTATTTCGAGTGCACCCCCTCCTTCTGTTCTTATCCTGCTAGTTTTGTTTTGGGAGGGATATTTTAAATTTTATTCTCTTATTTCACCCTTTAATTTCTTGCGCCCTATGCAGGTGCCTATGCGGAAAAGCGGCTCTAGGCCAATATGCGACTTTCTTGATTACTATGAAGGAGGGAATTTGACGAAAGATAGCAGAGTGTGATGGTGGTAGGTTACTGGTAAATGTCTATGTTGATAGATGGTATCGGATTTATGAATTCTATTTTGTTGGAGTGCGCTATACCTTCTTTGAAAATAGTATTTTTTCGTATTTTTAATTTATATTCTTACAAGGACTTGCTCAGTAGTTCAATCGTTTCTATTGTTAATTTTCGAACCTAAATATAACTGAAACTGTCAACAACATTAAAATTATACTCTTCAATTTTAAAGTGGGAATTGTTAAAACATGATTAAGAGCAAGGCATGTATTCGGTCTTATTCTCATTGATTTTCAGTCTCATCCTGAGGCCTTTTTCTCTAAAGATAAGAAGGCTTGTCTTAGTACGGTGGATGTTCGAGCAATGATATGAATGTCATCACACAGCAAAAGCCAACAACTGTATTGATTTATTAAGGTATCTGACTACGTTCGGAACCGTGATTTTGCAAAAGCGTATAAATGGGTAATATTTATGATATTTAGTGTCACTTAGATTAGAAAATGTATATAAAATTGTTTTTAGAATAGTATTACAATAAAAAATTATTTAAGTACAAAATATTTTGACAAAGAATGAACATAGAATGACCCATTTTCAAAATATTCTCCTTTTGTGAAAAATGCTTCTATTACAATAATATTTTGCCTGTATATAGCTCAGACCTCTGTACAGAGGCTCAACTAGAATTTTTGAAATATATAACTTAGAAGTGGGTTTATCCATGTTTTTCGACAACGGAGGGGAGAAATTTTAAGAAAAAAAACGCCGATAATTATTTCAATGGGTTGTAACTCGGAAAATAATGTGCATTTTTCAAAATTCATAGTTGAGCCTCTGTACAGAGGTCTGAGCTATATACAGGCAAAATATTCATATAATAAAGCATTTTTCTCAAAAGAGAACATTTTGAAAAAAGGTTATTCTAAGTTTTTTGCTGAAATATTGTATTTAAATGTTTTTTTGTCAAAATGTCTTCAAAACAGTTTTATACTTGTATTCTAATCTAAGTGACACTAAATATCATGAATATCCATTTATGAGCATGTTTTAAAATAAAGGTTCGAACGTAGTCGGCCTTAAAAATTTCCTCTGGCATTGATATTGGAATCTCTTGCCACTTTTTCTAATGCTCGATTAAAAAGAAGACACGCTAGTGCATCTCCCTTTCTAACGTCATTTTTTATTTCCAATGGGTCCGAAAGATCATTCTGCATCTTGACCATGATCTTTGTTTCGTTTAATGTCAGGCTTATCAGCCTTAATAAGTTATCAGAATTTTAAAGCTCTTCATGGCTGTAATAAGAGCCTTTCTCTTGATGCTATAATAAGCGGTTTTAAAATCAATAAAGAGGTGATGCATATCAATTCCAAATTCCCTTGTTTCTCCAAAATCTGACGGATGTTGAATATCTGCTCTGTAGTGCATCTTCCTGTCCAAAATCCACTTTGGTAGTCTCCAACTGTATTTTCCACTAGTGCAGAAAGTCTGTTGAATAGAATATTTGAGAATAACTTATAACTTGTACAGAGCAGACTGATTCCTCTATAATTTGAACACTCGAGTATATCTCCTTTCTTATGAATTACACAAGTTATACTCATTTTCCATTCCTTAGGGATTACTTCCTGTTCCCAAATTGCTTGTATCAAGTCATAAACTTTCTTAGAAGTCTCTCTTCCTCCATTTTTCAGTAGAAGAAACACCAAATACAGATTTTTAGGGGATTTAGGACGCAAAATTAAAGTTATACAAGGACGTGATGGACTTGTTCAATCCTGTGTTTAAAAACTAAAAAAAGGGAATTTAAGTGGCCTGTACAAATGATATCCTCTTAAACTCAGTGAAACATGAACTGAAAACTCTATGAACTATTTTATTTGAACTTTAATATATTATTAATAGGAAACTATAGGCTGTAATTTGAGCTTTAATCTTTAATATCTTTTCTTCTATTTAAATTGCATTATTGATTATCTCGAATATTCCTATTGTATTTTAAGTATTTGTATAAGTCACATTATATTATTTCATTAATTGTTTATGCATAAGTTTGTATTTTTAGTAATGTGATAATTTAGAAAATTATCTGGTGGGAAATGCTACGAATTCTCTAACAAATTCTCATTGCAACCGCTAGAGGGCGTCTGAACGCTTATGTAAGTAAAAATCTTTGTTTCTTTGTTTAAAAACACTCTATACTCCCGAATGTAGCTAACAAGCTTGAAGATGTCCAGGCCTTGTAAAACTAGATAAAATAAATGTTAAGTTTTTTGTTAAAAACTAATCTCCATTATTGATGCTTCGCATTTATTGTCTGTCCATGACATTATATTTAGTAAAAGATCTTTGAGAAAAACAGACTGGTAATTAGTGAAGAAAGAAGTGGGGTTCATATTAAGCAACACAGAGGAAAATATAGACAAATCTCACTTATACAATTTCAAAAATTATTCATAGTGCTATTTTAGAGAAGTTAAAATTTCTAACAAATCCTATCCTCCATGGTGGAACGGTACTTGCCCATAATTTTTATAAATTAAAAAGAATTTTCGGAAAAAAGTCTATACTTAACATTTCTCCTCATTTATGGATCAAGAACAAGAAATATGCTAATAAACTCAGATTCCATGTAAAAAATGCCAAAAAATTGTATACTGGGTTTGATATTTGAAACGAAAGTTTTTCCCAAACCCAAAGATTTTTTTTAATATTGTTAAAAACTTTTTACTATAATGATAAAAGACCCCAAAAAGTTTAATGTTCTTAAATTTTCAATATTGGATTCTTACGCATCCTCTAATTCAGGCTGGGGTAGTTTTGTGGACCTTTTTTTTCAAAAAAAGGCTTTTAAGGGAACGAACCCCCTCTTCGGTTTTTTCCCCAAAAAAGATGAAAACATACCTTTAATAAACCTTTCCTTTTTTTTTGCAATCCACAGAGCAATAAAACTTTCGGAAAATTCAACTCCTGGGGTTGATAAACCCACACCTTTTTTCCTTAAAGCAAATGTACTGACATGGTTGGGGTATTTTTTACTGAATGAAATAAAATTATTCGGGCGTAAAATTTTTGCTGAAAAGGAAAATTACTCATAAAAAACCCCTCCCCTTGAAATGTAGAAAAAATGAAATAGCCCCAAAAAAAATTTTAAAATTACAAAAAATACAGATATTTTGCTTCCAAATTTTCTGACGCCATATTTGGCAAGCTTTATTATAATGCCCGAATGGCGCCATGTGTATGCAATCACGTAAAAAAATTTTTAAAAAGGGTTACTTTAGAAAAAAATTACCTCATAAACTGCTTAAATACACTTTAATACTATTTTTTTAAAAAAGGGAATATTTTTCTACATGAATAATGATTTTTAATCACTTAAAGGAAACATTAATTCTGTTTTTTCATGAAAAAGGGAACCCTAAAAATTTTACGTCAAAAAACCCACTCCCCATGACACCCTTTTTTCAAAAAGGCAAGGGTTAGTGCCCCGGATGGCTGACTGTTGGTCTGTTTAAAATTTTTGAATGACCTTTAAAAAGGGGAACCTTTTGAACAGGACAGCTGTGGGGGGGGGGGGACTCTATTTTTGCACTGATGGTAGGGGGTTGATTCTGGAAAAAGGTCTTAAAAACTTTTTCTACTCCTGGAGCTTCAAGAAAAAGGGGATGGCTAATTTTTGGGAAAAATTACCAAAATTTGATAAAAAAAATTAAAACCGTTTCCCAACCCTTTCCCAAACAAATATAAAAAAGTAAAAAAAGGGTTACTCATAAGGTTTAATTATAAAATTTTTTACGCAAATAGCACTTTTTTTTTTTTTTTAATAATTTTAAAAAATAAGATGAAGTGCAAAATTGGGGGTTTTTATTTTTAAAAAATTTTTTTACGGTTCAATTCGGGAAAAAATTAGGTACAAAATAAAAATGGTAACTTGAAACATTTAATTTTAAATAATTATTAAAAAAGTTAGTATTTATTTAAAATTTTGGTTTTTGAATAAAAAACTTTTTTTTCCCAAAGTCTTCTATAATTGGGTTTAAACCTTTTGCAGATGCTAAAAAAAATTAAAGGTTATTGGGAAGTGCACATCACGTTTAAATTATATGAGAGTATTTATTTTATTATATTCATGGCAAAAAACATTTATTCACAAAACATTTTTTTGACCCAAATTTTTTTAAAGGACTTTTGGGCTAAAACCCGAAACCCCCTTCAAAATAAAATTTTTTAGAAAATTTTTTTATTATTATGTTTTTAGTTTCTTTTTTTTTTTCAGAAATTTTTTTGCGTGCCCCGTTAAAACTCCTTCCCCGGGTTTTTTTCCCCACGCCCTAGAACTAGGTTTTTTTTGAAAAACCCCCAAAAACCCCTAAAAAGTATTTTTTTAAAAACCTATTCCACACACATTTTTTGAAAGGAAATTTTAAAAAGATTGCACCCTTAAAAAAAAATTTTAATCTTTTTTTAATAAAATTTTAAACAAATTAATAATTTTAAATCTGTGACCCAGGTTTCACCCACCCTTTCATTATTTTTGGGGTAATTTAGAAATTTTGGTTTTTTTTCACACAAACCTTAAAGTCTAAGCCATTGAAATTAACTGTCGCTTTTAAAAATATTCTGGGGCTTAATTTTTTTATACTTTTTTTTGTAGCCCTTTTATCCCCAAAAATTTTTTTAAATATACACATTTTTCCCAAATGGCATTAAAATTTTAAAAAGGAAAATACTGAAAATTTTTTGGAATTTGAACAAAAGATTTGGGGACTTTTCTTGTTTAAAATTTTAAAAATTTTTGGACATAAAAATCTTTGATGGGTTTGATAAGTCTTACCTTTTCCCCCTTTTGTGGTGTTTTCCCAACAAATGAAAAAAAGGTGCACTTTCCTTTTAAAAAATTTATTTAGTTTTGCAAGCCATTGTACAAACAGGTATAAAATTATCTCGGGGGAACCGGGATAGTAAACAAAAAAATTAACAACCCTATTGGGTAATATATAAAAAAAAAAACAAAAAAATCTTTTATTATATTATAATAAAAATTTTAAAATATTAAAAAAAGTTTTATTTTTAAAAAAATTTTCCCAGTTTTTTTAAAGGGACGGAATGGGGTTTAAATTCTTGTTGGGGATACAAACTTCATAGAGAACGTGAATCCATTTTACAACTTTAAAAAATTTTTTTTTCGTTTTATTTTTTTGTGATTCTTGGGGAAACCCCTGGGCATGTATCGGGAACTCCGGGGTTTCCCGAAAAACCCAAAATTTGAAGACTACTGTTGTGGGTGAAACTTTCTTAGGGGGAAAAAAAAGTAATGTCATTTGATTTTTAAACTTTTCTCTAAAAAACCCCAACAAAAAAGGGCTTTGATCCAAACCTCGTAATTTTGGAACCATGGCCCAAGTGACGGGGAACGACACCTGAGCGGGACCCCCTCTCTAACACCCACCCCCCCAAGGGGAGGACGTTTCCAGCTCTCGACAGATTTAGGGTGCACCCGTTTTCCCCCTTAAGGGGGGGGTTTTTAGGGGTTTCTGGGCTCGAACTCTGACAAGCCAAACCACGATCCTATATACCACTCTTTTTCCACGGCCAAAAAGGGTTTTGTAGTTTTCGAAAAAACGGTGCTTCTAAATTTTTTTCAATTTTTGCGACCCAATTTTTTTTAATTTTTCATAACCCCCCTTTTTTCAAATGTATTGAATGCAATTATAATGACTTTTGGAAAAACCCCAATACAATACGATTTTTAAATTATAAACCTTACTAATTATCAAGATAAAAAATTAAGTTTGTATTTGTGAAACCCAAAGGGGGAGTCACTAGAATTTACAAAATTTTTTTTTTAAGTATTAATAAATTAATTTTAAATCCCCTTTTTGTACAGTTTTTGATACATTTATAAAAAAAATTGTTGTATTTATGGAGGGGAATGTGTACTTTTTTTTTTTAAAGAGGTTTTATTTCACTTTTTAATTATTAAAAAATTTTTGGGAAATTATTTTTATTAAATTGATAATTTTTTAAATTTTTTTATTTTCGATTTTTCCCGATATGCTCCCCCAAAAAGTGGGGGTTTCACACCCCCCAAGGGGGGGCCTTAATTTGAGAGAGCTGCGAAAAAAATTTTTTATTTCGAGTTTGAGAACACAACTTTAAATACATGAAACAAAAATAGGGAAAAAAAAAGCCAAGCGATTTACATAATAATTTGGCCGATAGCGGAAAGAAAATTTGATAATTTTGGTATAAAAATGAAAGAATAATTGGCCCTTTTTAAAAAAATCTAGGTGGGATGCGCAATTTCCCTCCGGGGGGTTAAATTTTTTCTCTTTTTTTTTTCAAATTTTTTGGGCCCTAAAAAAAATTTTTTTAAAATTGCCTTAAAAAAAGGGAACCTTAATAAAGAAGAATTAAATTTTAAATAATGGTTTTTCCCAAAGGGAAAAAAAAGGCCCTTTTTTAACCCCAATCCTTTTTCCCCCCCGGTGGTTTAAAAATTTTTTTTTCCTTTTTTCCCCAATTTTTAAATTTTTTATTTATTTTTTGTTAAACCCAAAAACAATCCCCCCCTTTCCTTTTAAAAATTTTTATGGGGGGCAACCCCTTTTTTTTTTTTTCCCCCACCTTCAATTTTTTTTAAAATTTTAAATTTTTTTAAAAGGGTTTCGATGTTAATTAAATATCTTTTTTTAATAACCGCACAATTAATTAAAATTTTTTCCTTTTTAATAACGCCAATTTTTAAAGGGGGGAGGAATATTAAGTCTACTTTTTTGTTAATCGAGGACTTTTGGGAACCGTCTCTAAATTTTGAACCAAAACAAGTGACGGGACGACACCCGGGTACCCCCCCCCTACTAAATTCCACCACCAACCCTGGGGGGGGTTTTAACATAGACATGTGGGGCCCCGGTAGCCAGTGGTTAAAGGTTTTTCGGATCGTGGCTGGGCCCTTTTCCAAGAGTTCAGGGCCCAAAATACCACTAAAGACCCCCGTGTAGGGGGCGATGCCCCTTAAAATTTTCAAAAAGGGTCAAAAGGGCCCCCCGTTGGGGGGGTGGGGGGTGGTTAGGGGGGGGGTGATCTGTCCACGTCCTTTACCGGCCCAAATTTTGTGGTCCGTCCCAAAAACCCCCAGGGGTAATTAAGCGTTTATTCCCCTCATCCTCCGCTCGTTAAAGTGTAGGAGATTTGAATAATTAAATTTTCCTCCCAATTCTGGTTTCATCTTTTATAAAAGGGGTTCGCATAACCCACCTGACATATTCCTTTTTGAAAATGTAAAGAAAAATTTAAAATTTTGCAAAACTGTTTAATTTTTTTGGGTTTCCCCAAAAATAATAATTTGATATGTTAAAGTCATTGATAACAATAAGAGATTAGCTTCTATATGAAAATAATTGTAGGTTAAAAAGATTTTTTGGGCTCAAAAAAATTTTAAAACTCCTTTCTAATTCATTTTTAAACATATTGTTTTTTTTTTACCGGTGTGTGTTTTTGGGAACCCAAAAAAACCAGCTTCATTTAAAGTAGTAACCCGAAAAGGCTCATTATATGGGGAAAACTGTTTTAAAAAAATGTAGAAGATAAAAAAATTGTCTTAAAAATTTTAATTTCTGAATTGCCTTATAAGAAAACACTCATAAAAAACATAGTAAGGGCTCGATACGAGGTTTTTTTAAAAAAAAAACATCCCTTTTTTTTGTGAAAAAAAGGTCATTAGAGGGACTTTTTTTAAAATTTTTATAATTTTTTTAACCCCCATTTTCCCTTTTTTATTTTAAAAAATTAATGTTATTTTTTCTGGTACTCATGAAAAAACGACAAAACTTTTTGTACTAAGAATTTTCCCTTTTAGACGACATAAAAATGAAGGGGAAAAAGGGATCTGGTGTCTCCCCCTTTTGGGCCCTCCCCAATGGGGGGGGAAAAAGGGAAACCCAATTTTTTGGGGGTTTTGGCCCGCTTGACCCCCGTTTGGCCCCTTTTTCACTGTTTTAAAAACGAATATTGCTCATCTTCATTATGCAAAAAAAAACTTGTGCTTCTAGCTGTTAATTGTTTCCTTTAGCTGTTTGAAAAATAATTTCTACTCCTTTCCCCCAAATTTTTTTTTTTCCCAAAGGGGAAA
>BMAV01025412.1:21511-55353 GCA_019973955.1 Trichonephila inaurata madagascariensis
TTTAAATAGTTATTGAAAAATCAAAATAAGTCCCGATTTCTGATAGCGTAGCATAGTTCAAGAAAAGTAGAATGTCAGTGCACAGTGTGTTGATCCACATTGCCCATTAATGTCTACTTTTTAAACACATCCTTCATTTGCTAGCAAAATTCGTGGCAGATTTGGCAATACCACAATAGAAAAGGTTTTCTTGCTTATCAGTGGCACTGGAGGCACACTGACAATCGATGCTTTAAAAAGGCGTCTCAAAAATCATTTTTGCGAAAGTTGCATTACTAAAATATCTAATGTTGTTATTATTATCTAAGGCATATGTGTTTAAATTCAATATGCATTAGGGGAAATCAAAAGCTTTTTTTTTTCAACTGTTAAATAACTGCCTTACAAATTAGAAAATGATGCGGGAAAGAAGTGATTTTTGCGTCTATTTGCATTTTTATTAACGTTTTACTTTATATAGGTAGATGAGTTTATAATGTCAACGCGTTAAGTATTAGTCAACATATGAAAAATTCTCTTGACGGGTGAAACATTAGGTTTTGGTATCCTAGGATCGGTCCAGAATGGATCTCTACTCCATAATAAGGACCTGCCTGCCAAATTCCAAGTCTGTAGTTCATATAATTCCTGAGATATCGTGACGAGTGAGTGAGTCTCTTTTCTACTTTTTAAATACAGATAACACACAATACCTCAGATTCTCAGGATTTGTACGCATCGAAGGCTTTTTATTTCTTTGTATCGTATATGACGGTTTTAAAGCAGAACAATTGAAGTAATCATTATGAATTCTCCGTAGCAGAGATTATTACCAAAAGCTCTTACATAAAATGTGGATTAGTTCACAAGGAGAAAATGCTAAGTGCAGATATAGTTTCTGCGAATTAAGTGTGGCATTTTCAATAAATAATAATTTTTTCTCTAAATAATATAAAAAAATAGTTTTTAAGTCAATTCCTACTTAGATCAACAACGAAAAATTTTATTTTATAGCTACTTTTTATTAAATAGTTACAATTAATATAAATTTGTATATACATAGGACAGAATCACAACATTAAGTGGTAATTAGTTTTTTTAATTATCATTAAAGTATCGTATTGTCCTTTTCATTTCAGTCCAACTGAATGCTTTAACACGTGAGAAAAAAACCTTTTCAAGTTTTGACATAAGTCGCCAAAAGGGTTGCTAAGTCGCCAGCGTGGCTGTATTTGTAATTCTTTAAATAATTAGTTTTAATCAATTAATTTTTATTAATTATAATTAAGTTATTGTATTGTCATCCAAAATGATCCTTTATATAAAATTTCAGCTCAATTCAGCGCTTGAAAATTTCACCAAGATAAATAAATATACAAATATATAAATAAATAAATATATAGAGGCAGTGCGAGCTAATAGTAGGAATTGAGAAAAAAACCTTTTATTTTAATTATACTAGTTTTATTCGTTTTTTATTCATAGTCGAAATAATGTTATCTTATTATCAGCTTAACGAAAATTTTTAGGGATCATAGTAACATATTTTGTGCTATCTTCAATTAAGATTAAAGCTGATGATTTATATATGTATATATTATTATTAGTAAGTGAAAGTAAAATATATGTTGATTATCCTATAACTGAATAAAACACTGCTTCAAAATCTGATAAAACTGAATAATTTAAAAATCAATGCAATATTTTTTTTTGTGCAGAATTATGCCCATTTCTTAATTATAATTAACTGTAATTTTTTGTATTATGCTTTGTAGGTTCTAGATCAGCGTTTCTCAAACTGTGGGGCGTGCCCCCCTTGAAGGGCGTGATAACTCTACAAGGGGGGCGCGAGCATATTGAAAAGTTGGAAACTAAAGATTATTCAAAACATTGTTAATTTACTAAAAGTAAGCAAACAAAATACTTTCTGACATAATAAAATATAAAATGCACATTTACATTGATATAATACACTTATAAAAGTATCTGTATTGTACAATGTACTTTTTTATTAATTTAACGATACTAAGTTAAGAACAAGTTTGACAATTACCAGTGACCCCATGGGCTTGTATTAACACTTATCTTGATGATTTGTACGGTTTATAATTAATTCCTTAAAACTGCCGATTAAAAGTTACGCAATTCGGTCCCCAATGCCACGGTTTTCCACGTAGACGCGCGTATTTTGATGGGGGAGGGGGTTTTGGAGGGGAGGGAGGAGAAAAGGAATAAATAAGCAGAATCCTCTGAAATAAGTAAATCCTTTGCAAAGACTGTCAAGGTCCTTTTGTTGTATTCCAAAGGCTTAGGAATAATTTTATAAATAGCAGTGCGCAGAAAAGATCGTACTTCGGAAAGACGTATATATACATCCAGAAGATTAATGCTTTGGCTGAGCGAGACGTTTATATACAGTGGCACATAAGAGGTTAAATTAGTCGTACTGTATCTATAGTGTAAAAGTTGAATTCAATACAATGTTATTGTATGGAGGGGGGCGCGATGAAAATGATGATTGAATATTGGATCGCGAGTATTGAAAGTTTGAGAAGCACTGTCCTAGATAAATTAATGCCATCTGACTTGGAAAAGCTGTACAACGGCTTTCTAAAATATTAAAAAAGTTTCCAACTAATATTTACAATTCAGTTCAATCTATAGTTATTCGTGGCATGGAAAATAAACTTCTAATAGAAAATTTACTGTGTGCAATAACTGAAATTACTTATTTATTGGTTCAATATGTAATTATGAAGAGAGTTTTGAGAACTTATCAAATATAGCTATCTCAATTTCCTATTTATTTATTTATTTTATGCTAATAAGATTATTTTTGATAGAAAAATTGGATTGTGTGCACTTGTGGACTACGGTTACTAAAATATTCGTACATGTGTAATCAGTTTAAAGACAGAGAGTTCTCTCTCTCTCTAATAACTTTAATAATTTTCGAATATATTTGCAAGATATATATGTCAAAAGAATCAAATCATTTTTTTTTGAATAGATGAATTTTAAAAATCAACAGCGTTTTAAGAACTAAAAAAAGATTCTTGTAAATAAAATAAAACCAAGTTTTGAAATTGAATAAACAAAACAAGTTTCAACTTCCGAGTAATTATGAGACAAAGTTATTTCCTTTCATCTGTGAGTAAATCTCAGAATTCATATTACATATTTACCTCTTTTTTTAAATAAATTCTAATTCCTACCAAATTAAAAAAAGGGAAAAAAAGGCATGGAAATTTTAGTGAAAGGATCGTTTGATTTCTTACGATTAAATCAATTCATTAGATTAATAGTTGTAGTTAAATTATTTGATAGTGATTAAACCAGTGTAAAATTAATGTCTGGAAATAACACAACTCATTAATCATGTTTTAATACCTCAAATCGTGAATGTGGCATGTATTTCCTTGCTCCTAACTGGGGAAAGAGAAATAACTAAAACCTACATGATCATTCCTTATTCGGTGATTAATTTTGATAGTTATATCAGTGACAGACTAGTTAAGCCGATCAGAGTTAGTTGTTAAACTATCACGCTCAGGAAGGGGAAATGAAAATCTTAAAAAAAAAAAAAAGAAAGAAAGACAATAAACTGGCTAATACAGCAAATAGAATTTTTTTTAAAAAAAAGTAAAGAACTTAATGCAGTCAATGACAGCGAGGATTTATAGACATTTTCATTCTACTGAAAATGATCCTTACTGCGAAATAAGACATTACTTTCCTACTACAGTGCTTCCCATTTGACATTAAACAGCTTTCATAAAATATTTTAAATAAAAAATATGACTTTTGGAAAGTTATTTATATTTCTTATACCGCACACTAAAATATCTTTAAACACTTATCAAACTTTAATGGTTTTACAACATATAAATGCAACTTAAGTATTAATTAAAGAAGAGAAATGGCTGAATAAAAAATTAAATATATATTATATATTATTAGTCTTTGCAATTAATTCAGTGTTATATATTTGTGTTGCTTACAGCTCTTCCTTCACAACACAACCTACTTCTTACAAAAAACAGCCCTATCTTTGTAGATAATAACACCTATCATTTTGGAACACGCGTCCATTTATTTTATTTCTACCCATTAAAACTGTTATTTAAGGCTTAAGATCTTAGTCACGTTTTACAAGTTAAAATAAAATAGAAGTTTGTTAACTTTTGAAAAGAGAACTAGATAACCAAATAAGACCGTGAAATTGTTTATATCATGTATCATCTTATAAAGTCTGTCCACAAATGTTAGAACTAGTAATTGTTATGTCTGAAATTTCTTGAAATTCGATGTGGGACCAAAATGCTTCGTCTAAGCTTGTTTCTTTCTCAGTGATATGAAACTTTCGTTTATGTTTTTTTGATTATTCTCTTACCCATTGAGCTTGTACTGTTTCTTATAATTTGTTGTTAAATCTAAAGCATCCCTTCGATATTTTTTAAGGTATCCGACTAAGTTCGGAACCATAATTTTGCAAAAGCGTGTAAATGGATAATATTTATGATATTTAGCATAACTTAGATTAGACAATGTATATAAAATTGGGTTAAGAATAGTATTACAATAAAAAATTATTTAAGAACAATATTTTGACAAAAAATGAACTTAGAATAACCTTTTTTCCAAATGTTCTCCTTTTGTAAAAAATGCTTCTATTGTATTAATATTTTTTCTGTATATAGCTCAGATCTCTGTACAGAGGCTCAACTAGAATTTTTGAAACGCATAATTTGGAAGTCGGTTTATCCATGTTTTACGAAAACAGAAAGGAGAAATTTTAAGAAAATACGCCGATAATTATTTCAAATGGTTGTAACTCTGAAAATAATAATTAAATAATTTTTTTTGTCATAATGTCCTTATAAAACAATTTCATATATGTATTCTAATCTAAGTGACACTAAATATCATGAAAATTATACATTTATGCGTTTTTTTAAAATCATGGTTAGGAACGTAGTCGTATACCTTAAATGTCTTAATAATTGTTTTCTTATATTCTCAATTTTTCCTAAATTTCAAAACAATTGGTAGAGGAATTTTCCATAGTTTGTTAATTTATACCAGGGGTGGCCAAACCTCGGCTCGCATTGAATAATTTTGAAGCCAGCGAGATTCATTACAGCTTTACAAAATGCGACTATTTTGTACAATATTTTTGCTTTTAGAGGTTTTTTTTTGTTTAAAAAATAACACTGTTTCTGTTTTATCGCGTTGCTTCTGTTACTGCAAATCGATTTTTTTTCGAAATTGAAATTAAACAAACATATATAAAGCATGCTCAAACTTAACGGTCGAAAATCTGCAACATCAATTACGATACGCAAATACATGCATTGAGATCAACTTGTAAAAACTAAGAGAGATAGTTGAGAAACAAATATCTCATTAATTAAATAAATTAAACATTATTTAATCATTGCATTATTATTATTTATTACACAAGTATTATCTATGTTTGTATACATGAAAAACAACGAAAACAATAGTAATATATCAATCTGTTTTAAATTTTCACTCCAATAAATTTTTGTAATGGATTCAAATCTAGTACGAAGATATATATTTTTATATGCGGTCGGTGGGATTATAATGTTTTTCCGAAGTGGCCCGTGAGGTCTTTTGGGTTGACTACCCCCGATTTATACTAAAATCATATAATACCATTTACAGCCTCGTCATAATAAAAATATAAATATCTTACAAATTCATTTTTGTTACCCCTGAGACAAATGGATTTAATTGCAACGTTGAGCAATATTCTGTTCTCTATTTTAGCATATATTTTATGTTTATTAGTTAAAATTTTATTTTAAAAATTAAAATAGGGCTATATTAATGTGGATAAATGATTCAAAATCTCTTACTACCAAACTTTGGATATGAAAAATGTTTATTGCTATATTTTACAAGGAAGTTTTCACATCCCAACCAAGAATACGTGAATAGTTGATATGATGGAACAGTATTTTAATATTTGTATTTAAAAGTATTTTAATATTTGTAATTGAAAAATCTGTCAAAACTGTTTCTATATATCAACTATTTTATCAAAATAAATTATAAGTTCTTCCCCTAAAATGCATAAAATTTGAAAAAAATTAAGTAATTTTTCATATTTATGCTTTTAAAAATATTTTTTTTAAAACCTTTCATGCTACCAAAAAAAAAAAAAAACAATAAAATGTTTTTGGAATTAACCAAAATAATTAAGATAAGAACTGAAGCTCTGCAAAGATAAAAAATAATCTAACCTTATCAATATATAATTAAAGTTTTACCTCATGAAACGAAAAAGTACCTTATGACTTAAATGTTCTCTCTGATGAAATCCATATATTTTTAATAAATCACACACACACAATTTAGAAAAAGCATTTATTCACATCACAATATTTTTCGGAAAAACTGTTTACAAAATTTAAAATATTTTTTGTGGAGGTATTTACTTTAGAATTATAAAAATTAATACTATTTATATTATTATAATAAACAGGAGTATATTTATAATATCAATTGAAAAACTAATAAGTATATATGGACTTCTTGAAATGCTTCTAAGAGTAATAAAACTCTCTACTCTTTTTATTCTAACTTAATCATGTATATTTATTTAGATAATTGACATTAGAGCAAACTTCTTAAAAGTTAAAGTTTTAAATAAAAATTTTTAGGAAAAAAAGAGAGAGAGAGAGAAAGAAAGAGAATAACATATATAAACAATTAATGAAAGATTGGTATTTAATAAAGTGTATATTTAAGTCATAATTTTGTTTGATTTTAATTATCGGATTCTTTTTTTATGTTTCACAACAGTAATATTCTTGAGAAAGTCTCTTGATCATTAAATTGGGAAAGTTATAGTTTTATTATTGGAATAAATTCTAGAAAAATATTGACTAATTCTTTGTGATTGAAAAATTAAATAACAGAATATCAATTTATGTAAGAGAATTCTAAAATATTTTATACATAAAACTAATAAAATCCATCCAAATACTTTTGGTAATATTCTTGAAATTTCTTTTGACAAAATTAAAAATTTGGAGATTTTGGATTCAGATTTAAAATTAAGTTACACCTATAATCTAAGCAGGAAAAGGTGGATCTTTTTTCCTCTTTAAATGACTCGGCTCTTTTTTCAATTTATTTTTGAACAAAATCATATAATAACCCCCCGTCACAAAACTGTTGCAACGTCTATTCAAAACAATTAATTATCTGTCATTTACGACAAGTGCCCTAGCTTCATTTCGAACCCATCTGCTCCATTTTCCTTTGTCTTGTTACAACTTTTTGGAGCATCTTTATGATAGCAAATTTCACCTGCACTTCCCTTTCCGGATCTTGGCGAAATAAGGATTCTCCCGTCATTACCATCATTCTTCATTTTTGTTCCAACAACTTTTTTTGCATCCACTTTCCTTTTATCTACGAGCCACTGCCCCTAGTCATTCTTCAAAGGATTCCAAGTTTGTCATTTCCTGTTGCCATCACCGTTATTTTGCTGCTAATTGAGCCTCGGAATATCGTTTGCATATTAGTTTGAAACGCCGAGGTTTCGAACCGAAAGAAAGATGATTAATTTGCTTTTTGAAATCAAGCGAGGAAACTTAGGAATTTAAATTGCTTGTAGGTGTTTTTAACGCGTGTGTTGTTTGAAACATGAACGGATCCGATTGGAGACAAAGGATTGCATGATAAGGCATTTGAGGTGTGTATTTATGTGTGAAAAGGGTAATATTTTCCTGATAAGTTCTTAGTTTAATGCTGTGAAACACGCAATTGGTTTTGAGAAAATATTCGAAATATCGCTAGTTTTACTTTGAAATCGGAATAGAAAGTATTAAATGAAAATTAAAAGAACAATATTTTAGTTTACTTTTTTATAAAAGAAATAAGAAATAAGTCTCTTATCAGAAATTTATTCAACAGAGAGAATTTTAAAGGTACTTAAAATGCAAAGTAGAAGTCAAAGAAGTTTTGAATAAAATGGAAATAATTCACTTATGTGTATAATTTCACATAATAAGCCTATCTTTTATGTGTGAAAGGAAATTTTTCTTTCATTTCTTTTTCACTTATATGCAGTTTTTTCCCCACTGATGTATAATATTTATTTTACTCGTGTTATTTTTAATAAAAAAATATGTTCACTATTTTCTTTTACAAAATTTAATTTTGTCTTCAATATGAAATATAAAAATGTCAATAAATTTCTGTGACTTTTTTGGATTTATGAAAAGAAAACGCTTTAAACATACTCTATTTTGTGGAATACTTTAAAATATTGTAATCGTTGTTCAAATTTTTCAGAAATGTTTTTATCACATCCAGGAGGGTTTTAGTTTTACTATATTTCTTGTTTAAAGGTATAAAAAGAAACTTTAAATGAGAAAAATTCAACGGCAAAAACGTATTTAGCATAAAACACTTCCTGTGTGCATCGTAAAAAGAGTACGAAAAGCTGGCAAGCAACATTCAAGGTTAGACTTAGGAAAAATTGTGGCTTGTAGATAATCTGGATTTCCATCAGTATAAAATACAGTATGCATTATACATAAGATCACATCGATAGTACATCACAATTGCCAAAAAGTCCTATTGAATACAGCCCGGTAAATAAATGTTATAACTCTTAAGCGTATTGCCTCTTTCTATTGTGGGAAAAGTAATTTGAAACAGCAAAAACTCACACTATTTGAAAGCCTAC
Organism: Trichonephila inaurata madagascariensis; assembly: GCA_019973955.1. Taxonomy (NCBI): domain Eukaryota; kingdom Metazoa; phylum Arthropoda; class Arachnida; order Araneae; family Nephilidae; genus Trichonephila; species Trichonephila inaurata. The sequence goes on from BMAV01025412.1 coordinate 30,222, forward strand.
TATGGCATTTTACCACCATCTGGGCTCGAGGAGGTTGCTATATATAAAAGAAGAAATTACACAGTTGATTTAGATTTGAATATAAATCAAAATATGTAATATACAAATATGAAATATGTTTTTTGAAATTATTTTTAATATATCTACTAACGTTGGAAAATATTCTCTTATTCATACTATTATCGTCTGCTTTGATTTAATAATTTATTTAACTCTATAATTTTTCTTGCTGTTTATTTTATTTACTGATATTTAATCGTTTGGTATTATAAGTTCTGTTACAAAAGTTGACATCCTTTGTAATGAATCTCGATGTAAGAATTTTGCAGTTAATATGGTTTTTGACACGTAATAGAAAAAGCTGCTGCTTTTACTAATTGAATTAGATTGCAAATGTTTTATTGAATGTTCTTACTTGTAAATATGTGATCTTGTTTGTTACATCCTAGATTTGATTAAAGAGTATATTATATTTTAAATTGATTATTTGAACAATATTTCGAACGCTGAACCACTGAAACGAAAAAATACATATCAGTTATTCTGTCATAAACTGGGAGAGAGAATTCAGGTTTAATTATTATAATTCCAATGAGGTATGAAACAAAATAACATTTCAAGTCACTATGAGTGAGAACGTTGATATCAATTCATATTTACATAATTATTATTTTCAGCCTGTAAATATGTGGTGGTAATTTTGAGCAATTAAGGATAAATCGCATTTGTAGGTATTTTATATGGCTAAACAAAATATTTAATTTTTCGAAGAAGGAATATAAAAACAATAAGTTAGTCTAATCCAAAAATGCGAGATTAATTTTATTAAATTTTAACCCCCGTTCATATGATGAAAAAGAAGTCCGAGCTAACACCTTTCTATTCTAAATTGCATATTACCCTTTTGAAGAGCTTCAAGGACTGATTTCATTTTAAAAGTGCGAAAACCTTTTTTATCACATACAATGAATCTTTGAAAAAATCATAATTTGAATCTACTATCCAATTTAAGCATCCGTGGCCAAAAAAATCGCTTCATGAACCATTCGGTTGTCATGACGTACAAAAAAACTGATAGAATTCTTTTTTTTTATAAAAAAAATGAATCTATTTTGTTTTTTTAATTATTATATTAAAACAAACATATCAAAAGGATAATATATTTAGTAGACAAAAAATATATTTAAATGAAATTTAAATTAGGACCATTTATTGTTCAATTGCACAACAATTTCGATAGAATAAAAACACGTTGTATATATTTCTTAATTATCCTTCTATTAGAATGAATAAACATAAAAATAAGAACAGCTGTTAGTTTTCTTATTTTCATGCCTCAGTCACAATTTCCCTAATTTATTAGGAAGTTGATTGCGTAAAAAATAATAAATTAAAAACTTAAAAATGTTTGTGTGAACTTAACAAAATCCTTAAGGCCGGAATGAAAATAAGTACTGAAATAAAGACAGAGATATCTGCGACAGTACTAACATTAACATTAAATCTCTTTAAAAAATTCCTCAGTTTCCGTTTCGTTTCAGATAAATTTGTGGCAAAAAAAATTAATAAAAAGGCTCTTGTGTTTTTGTCGTTTTTCCTCATGATTATCCAGGAAATTGCAAATTTGATTTTAAAAAGATAATTTTTAAGATACATGACTTAAGAACCTTCCTTCATAACCTTTTAAGAATGGAAACTCATAAACAACAGTATAAATGGGATGCTTGCGATATACATTTCTTGAGGCTCCAACACACGCTTAGACTTATTAACACTGTCAAAAATAACAGCTGAATAGAGATAAATAAAGGTAACTTTAAAAGCAGAAATATTCTACAAAGAATACAACAAGACCGGAGGGTATAATTCTCAGATTAGAGGATTACACGCTTGAGGTCACTGAAAGATAATACGAAGTTAAAAATTTGAGAAGTGTTATAGATAAAAAACGTTTGTTTTGTGTTTAGGGAAATAGAAATGAATTGGTAATATGAAATATCGTCGAAACGAGCAAGTAAACGAAAACATTTCTTGTGGATAATGTTTTCTGTAACATATAATAGTTGTATTAAGGTATCCGACTACGTTCGAAACCGTGATTTTAAAAAAGCGCATAAATGAATAATTTTCTTGATATTTAGTGTCATTTAGATTAGAATACATGTATAAAATTGTTTTAAGGACATTTTGACAAAAAAAATTTATTTAAATACAATATTTCGGCAAAAAATTAACTTAGAATAATCTTTTTTCAAAATGTTCTCCTTTTTTGAAAAATGCTTCTATTATTTTAATGTTTTGCCTGTATATAGCTCAGACCTCTTTACAGAGGCTCAACTAGAATTTTTGAAAAATTCACATTATTTTCAGAGTTACCACCCATTGAAATAATTATCGGCGTTTTTTTCTTAAAATTGCTCCTCTCTGTTGTCGTAAAATATGGATAAACCTACTTCTAAGCTATATATTTCAAACATTCTAGTTGAGTCTCTGTAGAGAAGTCTGGGATATATACAGGCAAAATATTATTACAATAGAAGCATTTTTTCACAAAAGGAGAACATTTTGAATAAAGATTATTCTAAGTTAATTTTTTGCCGAAATATTGTATTTAAATAATTTTTTCTGTCAAAATGTCCTTAAAACAATTTTATAAACATGTATTCTAATCTAAGTAACACTAAATATTATGAAAATTATCCATTTATGTGCTTTTGCAAAATCACGGTTCCGAACGTAGTCCGATACCTTAATCTAATTTTAGACCAATGTAGAATTTTAGGAAACTGCATTAATTTCATAATGTGACCGTGGTTGCCAAGTGGGCAAGGTACCGGATTGTGGCTGGCTTCTTACGGGTTCGAGCCCAGTACCGCTGTGTAGGGGAACGATGCATCTTAAATCTGTCGAGAGCTCAAACATCCTCCCATTGGTGTGGTAGTTAGGAGAGCGGGGGTGCCAGCTCAGGTATCGTCCTCCTCACTTGACCATGGTTCAAAATTACGAGGTCCGTCGCCAAAAGCCATCGTATAGGTGAACAGTACGACGTCAATATTCACTCACTCATTAATTTCATAATTCTTATGTAGCGCATATATAGTGCTATAACAATACGGCAGAATTATAATTTTTAATGAATGAATGAATACTATATTATTAATCAACGCACCTGTTACCTCATTGTAGGCACGTAAAAATATTTACCTCTTGTTCAAAGTATTTTTAAGGACTAAATTGTGTTATGTTTCCGAATATAAATCGATCGATGTATAAATTGAAAGTGTTTTTCCTCAAAAACTTGCTCAATATTCGAAATTTATACATAAGTCGAATTTTTTTTTAAAAAAAACCACACCTGTAACTTTCAAACATATTGCCATGAGAGGGAAAATGTTGGTAAGTGGGTAAAATGGTGAAATATTTTCCAATCAAAAGCTGTAACGTAAAACGCCAATGACGATTATTTCTGGTAAGCATATCTGAAACTAATATATTTTTTCTATTCTGCATTAGTCATGCTTTCTGGGCCCTTTTTAGTTTGGAAAATGAGCGGGAAGAGAAACTCTCGTATACGGTGAGTGATCAGCTATCCATGTTACATTCCCTTCAGGAAAATGAATCATTATCATTATCGCTCAGACATCCAAATGAGTGAATGCGAATTTTACGAACTTTTCAGAAACTCGAATCCTGGCATGGACTTTGAAAGATTTATGTGATATTTTTCCTTTTAGAATAATGTTCCCTTCAAAACTTCCAAAAATATTAAAAGATTAAAATGGCTTGCGCATCACAAAAGGAAAAAGTTGAAAAAAGTGTTTTACTAACTTGCGTTTTTTCCAAGATTAGCAGCTCTGTATATAAGCCGATCCCTTAGTTTACCTTTAAAAAAGTTCCAAAAAATTTCGGCTTTTAATAAACATAAATATAGGATAGTCAATAAATAAAGAGTCAAAGGATATCGCGCACCAACTATGGTATTTAGTGAGTGAATATTAACGTCGCACTAATAATTTATGATAAACGAAATGCACAACTGTAATGTGAGAAAAAAGTTCAATCTTACTGTGAAATGAAAATATTTTTATTACACTTCAGTGATATTATGTGACTAGAAATTTTTGAATGAATTTTACGTCTAACTCACGCTACAGTATAACCACCGATTCACACTAATTATATGAATGATATAATAGCTATTCTCAGATGGAGCTCAATCTTATTTTCACTATGAGAGAGTTTATTTATTATTTTTTTTTTTTATTGAAGACATAAAATAATTCTCGTGCACCACAAGTATCACATGGGGCTTACAGAAGTAAGTAAAGAAAAATAATAAAAAAAAAATAAGTAAACAAAGTAAATTAAAAATGATAAGTAAACAAAAAAAAGTTAAGAAAAATATATTGAAATAACAAAAATAAGTTACAAAGACAAAAAACATTACAAAATAAAACAATTACGTAACGAAACCAATACATTGAAGTTACAAAAACAGAGAAATGAAAAAATTACAAAATCAAATTAATGAAGATACAAAATAAAGTGAACGAACTTGAAATGACTTGAAACAAGTTGAAAAAAGATTTGGGGGTCAATTCAAGGGTTCAAGCATTTTCTTTCTTTCTTAAATTTTGAACAAAAAAGGATAAGATGCTCCATACTTTGCTCCCCACCAACATTACGGTCACAAGGCTTGGAAGGACGCAGATCAAATCAATTGAGGTACTCTTCGAAATTACCATGACCAGTAAGGAATTGCGTGACTTTATAGTTTGTAAAGAATGCAGTCACAATACAGTCTTTGTGAAATGGTTGAAAAAAATTTTCTTTGTCAGAAAACAGTGAGCTGATTGTGTGTACTGAGTGTACCAAAGATAGACATTCTTTTTTCAGTTTTTTCTTATAGAACGATTTCGGAGCATTAACTGAAATTTTAATCCCCAGTTTGGTTGCAGATTTTGCCAAGATTGCCGATTTTTGCTCTTTCGTTTCCAAACATTCTAGTATGGCCACGAACAAAAGTAAAAAAACACTAGAATATTTGAAGCCTTAAGGATTGAGGATTTTTTTGAATTGCCACAAGAATATTATTGCGAGATAAAATATTTTGTAGAGTTTCTAAGGAAGAAAGAGAATCGGAACAAATCAGATATTTAGAAGAGCCTTTATGCTGCATCCATTACATTTTATTATTCTTTAAGGAAGTGATATAAAAATAAATTTAAATAAATGTGTTTATTATGCAGTTTCTATATTAATTGTACTAATTAAAATTTAGTGAATTTTTAGTTGATTTAATGCATTAAAATATTTTATTATACTATTCTCTTTTTTCTTTACATTAATTTCTAAACTTCTTTGCTTCACGCTAATTTTAGAATTTCAAAGAAACAATTGACGTATGTATGATGGCAACCGAGCTCATCAAATCATCAATCAGGCTATATTTACGTGTTTTTAAACTGTATTTGATATTCGAGTAAATGCTGATGAGTTTGCCGCTAAGCAAACATGTGTTAAATAAAATAAAGGAAATGTTTAAAACAAAAGTTTAATTAAAATACATTTGGTCCTACATTAAGGATTACTTAGTAGCAGATATTTTTAGCAGACTATATATATTCGAAATCCTGAGTTTAGTCTATAGCTTTACTGAAATTTTCAAAAAATGGAAAAAATAAGAACTATACATATAATTTGATTCCTCAAGAGTATCTCATTTGAGACAGTTTTCTAAGTTATCTATGTATATCAGTGGTCTTCAAACTTTTTCAACTTACGGAACTCTTTAGAACTCTATGCGTTGCCTGTGAACTCTATTCCACTAACACACTTAAAAGAACATATTTTTAAATAATATTTAAAGAAAATTGACATGTTATAGATACTTTATGTAAATATTTTTAATTTTTAAAAAAAGTATTATATTTGATAATAAAAAAAATTAACGTAATTTTAATACAATGTTCTCTTTTGTAATATTAGTTTATGGTCAAAGTATCTCCTATCCATGCATTATATTTAGTAACGGGAATATGTGCTCGCATTTTTTTTTACACAAAATATCGAAGTCTAGGTCTATTGAAATTGTCCGAACTCGCATTTCATATTCTGCTTTTTATTTATTTTTATATTTGTTTTTGTAGCCCCTAAAGTTGAGAAATATGTTTCACTTCAATAAATTGTTCTGAATGGCATTAAATTACTCATAGCTACGTTAGAAATCCTGCAAATTTGCAATCTAAAATTTAAGAGCTGTCCTTGCTTAAATTTAGATTTTAGCTTGGAATCCGTTCATACGCCAATAATTTCTCTCTCCTTCATTGTAAAGGATTTTTCCATCAAATAAAAACTTAGAATTCCATTAGAAAACTAATTAGTTTAGCAAAACATTGCACTAACGAATTTAAAATTATTTTAAAAGACTCGTGATACTAAACGATAGAATATTCACAGTCTAATAGGAAATAAATATGAATAAAAAATGTTTAATATTCTTTTATTAAAATGATAGATATAAAAATATGTCATTTTAATGGAGTAAAAAAAAAATTATAAAAAATTGTTATGTATAAATGAATTTATTTTTTTAATTTTTTTAATGATTTGGTTAGGCTTTAAGTACTTGTGGTTATATAAACTTCATACGGAACGTGAATCTATTTTGCATACAGGTTTATAATTTTCATTTCAAATTTTAATTGCAACTTGTGGAACCCATGGGAATGCCTCGTGGAACCCCAGGTTTACGTGGAACACGGTTTGAAGACCACTGATGTACATAAATCTTCATAAAGATTTCGATATATTTCTCAATTGGCATTGTGCTTTAAAATTATTATTGTTATAAATTAAAATTTCAGGCATATTTTATAATTTTCATCATCTGTAAATTGAGCATGATGCAATATAAATAAAAATAATAAATTACAAAATTTTAAAAAAATGGGGATACTCGTAATAAAACGTAATTAGAATGATCAAAAAGTAGAATAATATGTAATACTCCTTAAATAGCATATATATGAAAATCCAGAATGAAATATCGGTTCGAAAATCAGTTACAAAGAACTCAAAAGATCCAATTTTGTCTATTGTTGGCTATGTAATAATAGCACCAATGCATTCCTTTTTTGTCTTTGTGGTTTTTAAAGGAAGAGCAGCCTCTCTTCCTATTGTGAAGCAGAATAAAAAATAAATTAGTTTGCCAGATGCTGATTCTGTCCGTATTGCATTCTAAAGAGACAGATAAACGACTTTTTTCTTCATTTTCCCTTATGCTCCATCAAACTTAGAAATTGGAATAAAAACAGAGCATCGAGGCTTAATAATATGAAATCAGTACTAATAATATGTTTCCTGTAGGTACAGTAATTTATATGTTCTAACTATAAAAATTCTTTTTGAATTTTATTGAGGAAAACGCCCTTTAAAGTATAGTCTCGAAGTATGATGTGTAAGCCGTGAAATCGTTCCAGACAGATATCTGAAATTTATTTTAAAACAGAAAATATCTTTTGATCTTTCATTGATAAAAAGAAATATAAAAAAATGATAAAGGCTAAATTACATTTTACTTCTAGCATTTGAAAACATATCTTAAAGATTTGTAAACTCTCAAAATATCATTATTATAGACATGAACATATTTTAATTAATTAGAGGAAATATATAATTCCAGAGAAACCTTTATTTATTTTTATTTCTTTCAGATGCATTTTGTTACATTCAAATCGATAAGATGTCTAAATTTGAAGAGCAATTATGTTATTAGGTTCATGAATTCAAAGTAGCAGGTTTTCAGGAGCCTTAACTCGAATTTTTCTTTGATAATTTTGGTGCAGAGAATCTTTTGATATCTTTTATTTCAAAGAATGAACCTTTTTCCAATAATAAGGCTTAATGTCTTTGAATTAAAGCACACATAATTTTCAGTATATCAAATACTGTGCAAAATATTATATATCCAGATATTATATTATCTAAATTTCTGGGTAATATTTGTGGGGGAAATTCACCATATTGATATAATACCACTTTTACTATTCAAATTACAGCTCTGCAATTTAAGTTATTTCAACTTAATGATACATCGAATAAATGTCATATGATTCAACTAGTGTATAGTTTTTATAAAAGAAGTTTTCTTTATTTACAAATGTAATATAATTGTAATTCAACATCAGACAATAAATTTTAAACGATAAACATATTATAGAAGGTTAAAAATGTCGAACGTTGTAGCATTGTAAAGTAAAAACCTGTTTTATCTAAAGAAATATTATAAGGCAATATGATACCCCCCCCCCAGTGCAAGCATTACATTTCACAATTTTTAACCATTAAATAAGCTTTTATTACATATATTTAAAAGGACATTTAATCTATTACGATTAGATTATATGAACCAAATGAATACTTTTTTTAAACAGTTTGTTTTTAATAAGGTGACCAACTGTCCTTCTTTAGGGAGGGCAGTCCTCCTTTTATAAGTTCTGTCCTTCCTCGAAAAGTGTCCTCTTACTTGTACTCCTTTTCAATATTTTAAAATTGATCTGTTAATCTTTATTCAAAGATGAAACAAATATGTTTCGAATATGTTGAAGAATGGTCTGAAACAAATATGACAGGAAATAACAGTTTTCAATAGTGTTTTTTGACTTCATCGCAAGTAAATTTGACAGATATAGAAAACTGGATTGAGTTTTTATCGAAAGAAATGCCTGATATTAAAATCGATAACAATTGTCTGTTCGAATAAATTAGAAAACTGAATGTATATTTAAATTCTAATAAATTGGAACAATAGGTAAATTAGCATGCTGAAATTGGTGAAAGGTAGGTGGAAATATTTAACCATTTCAAAAATCACTTTCCATATGACAATTTAGTTATTCTTGTTGCATTTACGTTGTGCTGACCTGGAACTAATACAGAAATTGAAAGAGTTTTTTCAGTTGGTGATCATTTTTGGACAAGTGAGAAATTAAGATTGAATGTTAATAAATTAGCTACAGTGCTTACCGTAAAATTCAGTATGAATGATATTTTTTGCTCCGAAATTTCCGATGTATTAGAAAATGATATATTGACAAAAAATATTTAATGGGAAAATACTCGTTTAAGTAAATAATTAAAAGGAATGGAAGCGTAATTTGCGTTTTATTTCAATTAATAAATTGTTTCATATATCTATGTTGTAACTTTTTCTTAAATTTTTCGTGCGCGTCCTACTTTTCATTGTAAAAAAATGGTCACCTTATTTTTAAGGATGAACTAAAAATGGATTTAAGAAATTCTCTTTGGGAATTTTTAAAAATATTTTTCTAACTGCTTTGTAGAACAAAATTATTGAAGCTGAATCTTTAATACTTTAAAAGCTTAGTATTTAAAAATTACTACTTATGTAAAACAGCTGTGTAGCTAGCAGATAAGTCTATTTAGATCACAGTTATTACTGATGCTCAAATATCAATAAATTTCTTACGGAGAATTAAAAATAATGAAATATCGGAATAGTACTAAACCAACACGGTAGTTGTTCCCTTTTTTATTACATCAATATCAAAGTATTTACAAAACTTTATTTTTTCCTTTCTAAAACTTGAAGAATTTAAATGTCGTTTGGAATCTGTAAATGTAGGAACAATTTCGAATGCACTAAATAATTAGGAAAAAAGTGTTTTTTTAATATGATATAAATTATATTTCTATGTAATAGATGCATATGACAAAATGAATACAAGACCTGTATACTGCGTAATTTTTTATTAATCTTATTCTATTCTATAATAATCCTGTTCTATTCGGTGCAATCTTTTAATCAGGATTCACAAAATAGAATACGTTATATTCCTTTTGTAGATATATGTAAATGGAATTCGCAGAAGCAGTCACCTGCATCGAATAAAAACATGTAATACCAACTTCAATTGCCAATCAAACAATTGTTTCGCATCTATCAAAATGACCGCATAATTTATTCTTTTTGAAAGGTATTGTTATCACTTTCAAGAAAAACGCTGTGAATGCAGCCATATGTATCTAATAGCTTAAGCCTTTTAGGAGTACGATGTGTATCGGTATTATGAATGAGAGATATGTTTCAAGATAAAACATAGCCATTTAATCTACACTGTTTATTATTATTTTTGCAATTCAGCTGTCAAGAAAGCGTAGTGCGAGTTTTGTTTCTGACTTTCTAAAAACGATGTTGAAAAATAGGTAACGGAAAGTCACGTAGACAATACTTCCGCTTCAAATGTCAACGGACAGTAAAATATATAATTTTTTTTATAATAAATACCGTACTCGTAGTAAGAATTTGTTTTAAAATTATACCATTCCGTTTAACTTAAAATTTGTTTAAAAGTAATTTGTGTCTTAAAGTTGTCTTTGGTTACTTTTTTTAAGAATAAAACTCAAATCTTTTTAAAATATTTTTTCCGAATAGCAAATATTTTAATAATGATGTTATGTTTTAGTTTTATTATCCTAAAAAAAAGAAGCATATTCAAAGTAACCTTATTTCAGTTTAAATAAATTTCTTATCTTTTGTAGAATACATTTTATATTTCAGTTCTTTTATTATAATACTTGGTATGCATTTTGAACTTTTTATCTCAAAATAAACAAAAACAAACAAAAAAAGTGTGGGTTTTTTTCTTTTGGTATTTCTAGACTTTCAGGAAGCACAAAATATTACAGGTATCTGTGATTGATAATAATGCTAACTTTTATTAATAATTTGGAGTATATTTTCTATCGAAAAATGTTTTATGAGCTGTTCCGAACTATGTTCTATTCCTTAGCATTAAGAAGAGAACTATGCTTGTACAATTATTCTTCCTGCATTTTTAAAATAAAATTTAAAGAAAAACTATATTAATAATTAAATTACAACCAATTTGTACGGAGATTTGATTGCAAAGACCGATTTCAGGTATTTCTCTCTTTATTTCCTTGGTATGTGAGCAAAATGTACTGAATTTGTGTCGTGGAGTGGAATACTGTTAGTGCATTTTTGTTTTTGATAACTGTTTGAAAACGATAAGATTTTAAATTGGATATCATTAAAATATTTTCCCCTGTATAATATTAACTAAATATAACTTGACCACATGAATATATTTCTCCCTTTTCCTTTTTCTGTATTGGTTCAATATACTCGTATTTTATCATTCTGAAAAGGAATTGACAGAGATTTTCAGCATTATCAAATTTTCAGTTTGCTAATGTGTTATATTTTTCAAAAGATACATTTGAATTCAGAAGTTAAAAATTAAAAGTAATTTTTTTTAAATTAAAATTTTCTTAAAGTTTTAAGAAAATAATTATTTTATTGTGCTGTGTTATGTTTGATCAGCAATTAGCCATGTTCAACCTATTTGGGTTCACATATCGGGTATAAGTTCAACCTATACCCATTGTAAAAAAACATTGTAATCCCACACTAAAACCTATTTCGGTACTAGGTTCAACCTATTTCAATACTAATTTTTAGTATTTGTACCGTAATTTTATGTTAATTAAAAGATTTAAAAAATGTTACTGATACTATAAATTTTATTTATTATATTAAATGGTACTTTTTAACTGAATATCATTAATATTAGAATATTCTTATATAAACTTTATTTTTTTTAAAAGAAATATTAGAAATAAAGCTAAAAAAAAGTTACATAATTTGTTTTAAATGAATTTTTTCTTAAGCAACTAAAAATGATTCCATTTTGATATGTAGGAAATATTGATAAGCTACTTACAAGTAACGAGTTTTGGAAGTGATTAATTTTTTTTTACCTAATTTAATTTTTCTCTATAAGTTCTCTTTCTCTTTTAAATTTATTCTTACTTTACAATAATTTAACTTGTTTTCTATTACAAATGTGTACTGTTTGTCTTTATATCAATTCTTTAAGCTGACTAAATAAATCTGTAGTGCTTTTTAGAAGATAAGCCTTTTTTTTTACAATGATTATTTTTTTAGTATTTTTTTCCTTCGCACTTTCCCGGCTATTTCCGAATTTCCTTAAAAATGTTTCTAAGCCGACAAACGTATAATTATCCACTTATTTACTTGGTATTTTTCGATTAGAAACATGATCCGAAACAAAAAAAAGAAGCTTCGATTTTTACAGATTTCTGTTTTCCGTATTCTATTATTTTTAATACTTGCTTAAAAGTTTATTCTAATAATACACTCTTTTGTTTTCATTTAATGTTTAAAAACATAAATTACTATAATTTGTTACTTTTAACATGTTTTTTTTTCATATGTGTGCTTCCGAAACTTTCCTTTTAAAACTTTTTTTATATCTTTCTGCTTTAATAATTTATTTGAATCTAATCTTAATAAATCCTTCATAAAATAGTAGTCAGTTGATGATATATAAATTTCATCCTTTATTTAATTTATTTGAAATCTCCAAATATAATCATTACTGAAACTGAATGAGATATACTTTAAGAGTTGTATTACTAATTTTTTTACGGTTTTAGTTTCTGATAATGCACAATATCATTTATACAATAATTCGAAATAAACAGAAATATATTTTCCAAACGAATCTTATCCAGTGTTAAAAATTGCAACTTAGAATTGCTGAATAAATTGTGGCTCTCTGAAAGAATTAAAAAGTTTCAAATTAGAACTGAAACTTTGAACTTTATTATTTTCCTGAAATTATATTCCCGTTGAAAAGTTTCAAATACAATAGGGGAAATCAAAAATTTTCAATTTGGAAAATGAATGCCTGATCAAAATATATTTGTCAGCCTCGCCACTTTTTTTTTAAAAAAAGGAGATATCAAAAATTGTTTCCTCTTAATTATTTCAAATTCGCATAGTAAAGTACTGCTTTTAGAAATTTATTTGTCAAGGTACAAATACTTTTCTTGGATGGCGTGTAGATATCTTGCGGTATACAATTTTTAATTACTACTACTATATATAAAAATTCGGCTTCTTAAGAAAACAATATAAATATGCACTTTATGTATGTATAATTATATTCTTGCGCATTGCCTAACCAGTCTATAGGGAAAAAAAGCAATAAGAAATTTCGGTACTTTTCCGTTTTGCTGGCGCAGGCGAAAAAGTCGCCAAAAATGATATAACCAACACCAAACGGAATATACTCGTTGGTAACCTTTTAGCACCCCATTTTCAAAACAAGTGGTGGTCTTTTCTTATCAGTAATGTCTTTCTAATAACAAATCAAAAATGGAGGAAAAATCAAGGAGAGAGAACTGATATTTATTAATATTTTTTATGTGTATATTGCGTGTTGTCGTCAATAACGCCAACTTGGCGAGATTTGATCCGGCGAAACGGAAAAATACCGAAAATTTTATCCTTCTAATCATTATATTTCAATGCTTTTATGGTATTTATACAGGAAAGCCACATTAAAAATAAAATATTAAAATAATAAAAAAAAGATAAAATTTTTAAATGTATTCACGCATTGTTTCATACAAATGGGTAAGTATAGATCGATTTATATTTATATCTATTTTTAAAAGTATAAGGATTTTTTATTTTGATTATCTTATGAATCATTATCGGAGCAGTTTGTAGTATAACAATGCTTTGATTAGTAGGATATAAGAATAAAAAGACTCTGTGTATTTGATTCTACAAAAAACACAATAAAGTACAGTAAATACAAGTGTATAAAAAGCTATTTCTAAGCCTTTAATTGGGGTTTCTTGAACTGTCCCATGTAAAATAGTAAGCAATTTTTGATTGATCAGGAAATATCCAGCGTTGCATATGGATATTTATTTTTTAATATAATATTTTTGAGAAAAATGGTACATAACAAACTAAAAGGATATATAACTAGTTAAAATTAAATCAAATGAAAAGAAAGAACTCAACTTAGATAAAGAGGTGAATAAAATTGATTTAACTTAAACTGTAACCTTGTTACTGACGATAAATCTAAATAATTTAATGTACGTTTTCAAAGAAATTTACGAATCTTCACAAATGTTTTCATTCTTTTTAATGCTGGACTTTATTTCAAATAGTCTTTAAATAATAAAAATTGTATGTTTATTATGTCCACTTTGATACAAATTAGATATTGGATAATTTGGATAAAATTAAAAATATAATTTTACATTCCGATGGAAAATTTAATTTAATAGGATATTTGCACTTGTTTCATGCTTGAACGTTATTTGTAAACAAACAGGAAAACAGGAAATGCTAAACTTAAGAAAAGAGTGGAAAAAATGTATGAATAATATCCGTATGACAACTAGAAAGGTAGAAACCTTTGATAAAATACAAGTCACAATCGCCCTTTTAACGACCATTAATAGTAAGAAAACAGTTTCTGTGTAAAGATCGGATAAAATTTCCGGTAATGTGTGTGTTACCGTTTTTCAAAAGAAGGTATTTTTCATCATTTGAAATATACAGTTGGTTATAACCATAACCATAACCACTAAAACTAACATTTACACCGTTCTTTATATTTAATTCTATAACTTTTCAAACTGCCGTTTTCTAAGTAAAGGGATATCAATGAATAATTCTAGATTTTACGAAGGCTGCACAAGGCACTCATAGAGGTCACATGTGGTCTCAAAATAGCCCATTTCCCTCCTATGGAGTATATTATTGAACGATGTGTTGCAACTTTAATTAATTCTAATTGAGACGTTAACAAATAACCAATAAGTACATGTTACATTTTGTATTTGCATGCAAAAATTATGGCTTTAAAAATGAGAATGAGAATTCTCTTATTTTTGTTGGATTGAAATGAAACATATTAATTATGAAGTATTTTTTAACATATGGAGTGACTTGGTGACTTACACTACATGAAAATAAATATCCAAAAAGTTATCGAAAATAAGATTAAACTAAGCAGATTTTTCAAAGAACAGCGAGGGCGCTCTTTTTTTATTTCATAACTCTGAAACTTCGGAAAACATTCCTAATTATTTTTCTTCTTGAAATGTATGGGATGATATGACCTAAATAACTAAACATTGTCGTGAATTATGTTTCAAATGTTTTCTGCTTTCCTAAAAAAACAATTAAAAACAAATTCCTTGCTGCCGAATTCATTATAGATTATGCTTAAAGTTAAATTACACTGGGCAGAGATGTAGAAAATGTTTCATGCTCCAGTTCCTATGGATATTCATTCTACCTGTAAAAAGTTTCAAAGTTTTGTAAGTGCAGTGGATAATCTACCGGTTGTGTCAAAACATTCCATAGTTCAGAATTGTGGGCGTTTTTTGTGTCCCCAGAAATTTAAGATTTTTCCAGAAAAATCCCCCATATCAAAAAACAGTTGGACTCGTTCTTTTACAGTCACCGCGTAATGGCTTTCAACTAATTCCTTACCAGAACATTTTAAGATAACGATGAGTGAAAGCAATGTTCTAGAGATTTATGTGTAACAATCCACCTTGCCACGCCTTTGAGATGAATTACCTCAGACAGTGATGTATTCTTCCGCGTTGATAAAATTTCCCACGGAATCTTCTCTCTTGCGGGAAAAGTAAAGCCTGGATACATGAAAAGATGACGAAAGAAGAAAGAAAGTATACGAAAAAGTAAGCTACTAATATGTGCTTTAAATGTAAGTGTTATTCAATTCCGCCTGAAGGTGGAAAAATTATTAAAAAAAGATCAACAAGGTAGGTAGAAAAAAAATTATCTTTCTCTGCTTCAGGTGTGTTGCCACTCATCCGGAACATTTTCAAAAAGTGATGGTCTGACTCTTGTTAATTTCTCTCTTTCGCTTTTTGAAGGAAGTACTGTTCATCCTAGAGATACCATTAACACCCTCAAGGTAGCCTCTTCTAAACTTTGGGGTCAAAGGGGGTTATATGAAATGGGGACAATGGAATCATATCATTTATGTGTAGAAAATTGCAGTGACTCGTGTACGAGTCGAATACGCGTTTCCATTATAATTAATTATAAGTGTTTCTTTTTTGCGTAAGTGTGGCAACTACTTCTTAGTGTTTCTATTTCGTTAGAATACAATTACTGTGTTTAAAAAATATAACTACCGGTAGTGATTACCGTTTGAATTAATTTGAATGTATTATAGAATAAAATAACTTAATTTCCTTCTTAATACCATTCTTGTTTCAGAATGATAACTTACTAAGATAATTTCTGAAAAATATTTTCGTATTTATATTTCTAACGATTAAATGTAGCAAATATGTGAGAAACTACTTAATAATGCTACAAAAAATAAAATTTACAAGAAAGATTAAATATTAATTGTTTTCACTCTTGCTACTTAAAATAGTAAATGCAATTTTTTACCAGTCTCTATTTTGAAATTAATTATAGGAATGATTACAACTGAAAAAAAGTTGAAGTTGTATAAAAAAAATACAAATATTGAAATCTACAACATAAAGTGACTTAATTTACATTTTAATGTATTTAAAGCACTCAAAACTTGTGCAATTTTTTGATAAACAAATATATTTATTAAACTTTATATTTGATTTTGTGGTATACCACATCTATTACTAATAACTTTTCATTTTCCATTATAAATGCTGGAATAAAAAGTATATATGGAAATCTCTCTCTCTCAAAATTTTGTACTGCATTCGAAATTGGGAATTAAATTATTTCATACCATTCTAATAAATTAATAACTAAGTTATTAAAGTAGTCAACTATGAGATAAAATGTTTAGAGTTAAGCTGTATAATACTTCCTACAATATTATGTATCTCACTGCAATGTTAACATAACAGGTTATTAATTATATTAAAAGAGTAATATTAATAATTAAATTAAAATATTAATTACAAAATTAAAATTAATTAATTAACTCTAAATTAATTTACGAAACAGTTATCATATTTATTGTGAATTTTCGTTTTTAGAAAGTAAACTCTGAATTCTTCTTAATAAAATTCATTATTAGTAGCCAAACACTCATTTTAATTTTATTTTTATTTTCATGTGTTTTTTTCCCGTTTAATTCTCGAAGACCTTGAAATAAATTAAGTTAGAAATATAATTCCATTAATATAGTATTTGACTTCCAATTTCCAATAAGATTTGTTACTATTTCCTATTTTTTTTTTACTTTAGCCAAGGGAAATATTTGGTTCTATTTGTCTTGAAAAATAACTTGACTTCCTATAAACAAGATATATTTTTAATCTAGAGAAATATTTTCAACAATAAAAAAAAAAAATGTAAACAAGACACTGAACAAACATTTTGAAGCTTTTTTTTATAAAGGGTTATCCTCGATTTATCACACCCAGTTGCGTCACAATAAAAGTTATTTTCATACTTTGAAAACAGCTACATTTGATCATGCATATTTTGTTGATCAATCACTTTAGGCGTTGCACTGTTCCGTTAGAAAAAACAGTTCCGAAACAAACCCAAATGAGATAAATCCACCACAGGAAAAGTTGACGTGGAGGAATAACACGAGGTTTGGAACAATTTGTTGTTGTTGCCAAAGTGATGTAGAAGCTCATTTGCCTTGAAGGCAAAACCGCAAACAATCTCAAGTTAATTAAAGATTGTTTACACCGTTATCGGAAAGATTTTCTATTGACAGAGGAAAAGGAAACACATATTCACCTGTTTGATATTAATATTTATAGTATGAAGAGCAAAATTCAAACGAACTGTTACACCCTGTATATTTTACATAATCTGACGGATTATTAGAAAAAGAAACCGTTGGAATTTGAATATATTTATATATTAGGATTATATTTCATATATGGATTACTGAAAAAAAAGGAAAATAAATTCAGATTGTTCTGAATAGTTTATAAAGAATCGAGTGTGTATATTTAATATATTAAATTTTCTATGTTTACTTCTGCTTAGAAGGAGATTAAAAACTATATAAACAATAAATTATTTTAATTTCTTCAGATTGTATGAAACTGTATCATAAAATTTGTAAAAAAACTAATTTCGAATATATTTCGTTGTTTATCCAAGCTAATTTTAGAAACAATAGAAATATTTTATACTTAAGTCAAACTTTTCTCTCATTGTAGTTATTAAATACTATTTTATGTAGCATTGTGTATTTTAACGTAACTTAATCGCTTTCTTTTAAATTTTCTGGACTTCTATCCATAGTGTTAAAGAATTATAAGGTTATTTATAAGCAATGCAATATTTTAAATGCTCAGAAAAACATTATTCAAAGTTAATTCAGAGAGAGAGAATACGTTTAAAGAGATATAATCATGGAGTATATATGTTTAAACAATAAAAAAAATCAAGACGCAAAATATTTTATCGTTTTAATTTTGAAGTTTTTCTGAATTTAAATTTGAAAAGGGTTTTGTCGAAATAAGCTTTAAAATAATAATTCTTTATGTAAGAGAAAGGAGAGAACTAAGGAATTTTTTTTTTTTTAGATTTAAACGGTATTTCATTTTATGATTAAATAGAACTTTTTGCGCTAACAAGGCTGTAGAATTTTTTCAAGATGAAAAAAATGGTATAGAAGAATCAGTTTGAATATGGGTATCGAAATTTTTGCTCCTAGTTTTCTAGATTTTTTCAAAAGAATAAAGTTTCTTATCTTTGCAATGTAGTCATCATGGACATTAATATGCCGCAACTAAAATCTCATAAGTTAAATCTCGGGTGAGTGAGTGAGTGATTTTTGGTTTTATTGGCGCAAGAGCTGATTTCGGCTATACTGCGCCAAACATTTGTTTAAATTTCCATAAAATTTTTAAAAGACAGTTAAAAATTTAAATTAAAGATGGAATTTTATACATTTAAGCATAAAAATTCATTAAAAAGTTTTTAAAAATTCATGTTTAATTGTTAAATGTTATTAAAATGGCAAAAGTGTGAAATAAAAAACATCAAAAATAGTTTAAAATATTAACCATTATATCTTGATCTAAAACCCGATTCAAATCCAACGTGTAAATTTTAATTTCTCCGATTTCTAGTAGGTGTCAGGAAATGGGAATAACCAGAATAACGAATAGTTTTAAAACCAAGAAAGGCATAAAGTAAAAAATAAACTCAGATATGACGACTTAAAGTGCAATTTTAAAAAAGGTAATTACTTTTTTTTTAAATTCCTACCTTTTCTGACACGGGTTGGAGTCAACAAACGAGAGTATTCTTCACGTCTCCAAGCTTCAGTCTGCCACCATTCTTCGGATAATTTTTTTATTTTCCCTAAGGAATTATTATTCTTTGGTGATTCCACATCTTCTTGAACATCATATACAAGCATGTCCTCGTCTGATGTATCCTGTAAAGGTGTGCTTTTTTTGGTTTGTGAGGCGTCAATTGTATTTCTATTTCGTGGGTAATACTTCTGTTAGGACGTTTTTTCTTACGATTTCTTGAAGTTTGTTTTGCAGCCTGAGGAGCCGAAGGTATGGTCTTGGATATAGTGGTAGTAGTTTCAACAACAGGACATGTTTCAGCTGGTAAGGGTCTAAACATTGATACTTTGAATGAAAAAAAGTGCTTTATTAGATGGATGCAGCAGAGGTAGATAAACTATTAGATGTAAAGGGAACAGAGTCTATTAAAGAAATAGGGGGTTGAGATTCTGATGACGATGTAACTGTGACAGAAGATGTGGATGGTAAGAGGTTTTCTTGAGTTGTGGTTGATGATTTGTTAGCTAAAGGAATTTTGGAAGACATTATTGGTTTTGGAATGGATACCAAAGGTTGCAGTAGTTTTAAAGGCGGACATACTATTTTTGTAATATTTTCATCAGTTTGTGTTGTTGTGGTTACAGTTTAGGGTTTGGCAGCTTGTGCGTATGTTTGGGACAATTGTGGATCTATTGATTTCCATGCTTCTACATACGATATATTTCTATTTGTTTTAATAGCTTGGATTTATTTTTCGGTTTTCCATTTTTAGCATAATTTTGAGTCTGATGAATGGGACTGGGAGCAATTAACGCATTTCGGCTCTAGAGTACAATCCGTGGAAGAATGCCCGACGGATGCACATCTAGAGCACGTCAATTGCCCACGACAGGAAGTTTGAGAGTGACCGAACCTCTGGCATTTGAAACAGCGCAGAAAGTTCGGTATATAGGGACGTACTTTGCAATTGAGGTATCCAGCTTTAATGGTTGATGGCAATTGAGGGCTATTGAAGGTTAGAATTAAATGTTTAGTGGGGAAAAGCGATGAGTCTTTTTTTATTGTAATTTTCCTGACCCGGGTAACACCCAGGTCAGAAAGTCCTTCCAAGATTTCTGTTTCAGAGGCACACAAAAGATCTGGTTCGGAGATGACACCTCGACAGGAATTCAAAGATCTGTGACGAGTTACTGAAAGTGGAAAATCTAAAAAGGTTTTAGCCAACAAAAACGATTTACTTTGTAATGCAGATGTAGTCTCTATAAGAAGGTCACCTGATCGTAATTTTTTAACTGATTTCGGATCTCCACCTATTCCTTTCAAAGCCTTTTGAATAGCAAATGGAGACTTCCGGAACATTTCTTGATTTGGTAGCGACAATATTAAAAACCGTGAGTTAGTGGCAATGGTATCTATGTTGATGTTGGATAAAACAAGGCCTTTACCCGGGCACGAAATTTCAGGATCCATGAAGAGAGAGATGGTCTTCATCCTGGAGTGCCTCCACATACCACGGAGTCCAACAAGAGAGGCAGTGTGCCGGTCATCTGGCAAATACCAGGCACGGCGCTTACCTAGAGTATACACCCAGAATATAGTGATACAGCATCAGGGTGAGGATCCAATGGGTAAACCCGCAACCTCTTATCTCTGAAGCACTAACCCTACAGCAATGTCTCTTCGGGGACACCGAAGAGAGGTATCACCAGCCGATTGACAGGAGCTGGCTCACTCCTGCCTCCCGTCTACAGCGAAGCGTGGGACAAAGGTATTCTCAGGACACCATTTTTCTCCTTACGGGACGCCGCACACGGCAAACATGAGGGTTGGCTAACTAACGGTGTTAATCGAAAATAAATAAAGAAACATAATCAAAATATTTAAAGAAATATACGAAAAAGAAACTAAATCAACACAATACAAAATGTAAACCAAAATATGTTAATAATAAATAGGAAGTTTTTTCAATAGTAAAAACTAAATTTGAATAACGTTCATTTTGTAACATAGGTCTGGGGTCTGGACTGGAAAAGAAGAATAGGAGAAATGGCACGACAAGAAAGAGGGTCGAAAATAGAGAAGGATCACCGGGTTCGTGAAGCCCGTGTTTACCAAAGACAGTAAACCCCTTGGGAAAAGGAAAAGATTACTAGGGTACCTCATGCTTGTGACATGCGTCCTCGCCTAAAGAAGGTGAGCCCCTGAGGGGCAAGTTAAATGTCGGACCTCTGTCTTTATTTTTTCAGAAGCACATGATTCAAAAGCAACTTTTTAATCTTCGACTTACTACTACACTAATACAGAAAAAAAATAGTTCCATTAATATAATAAAATAATCTTGATGAAAAGGTGAATCATTCAAGTATAAATCTTTCATAAATTCAAAGTGAAATCAATTTTACATTTTTCATTGCTGAAATATGTTTATTAAAATATGTAAAGTATAAAACTTTGTGTTTGTCGCAAAGGATAATAATTGACCATCTAAGAAACGGTAACACACACACAGACAAAAAGTGTTATTCCAGTGTTAAAATCTTCTTTAACTATTTAACTTGATACTATGTTACTATTATTTTTGCTTTTCATAAATATCTATAACTGAAGAATAAAAGGATATTTATTAACTAAAGAAATTTAGGAATGATTATCAGTGATAAAATGCTGTATTTCTATATATACATAATTATCTATCGTAATACGTTAGTAAATAAAATAGGAATAACCTATTAATTCTCCTTTTCGCATATATGCAGTCGGACATCTATTTAACGAAGTCGCTAGTTCTTGAAAAAAAGTTCTTTATATGGAGAGAATTCGTTAAATAGAGATTAATTCTTAAAACCACATAAAAAAAATTTAAATTTATAAACACTATATATTGCTTGAAAAAAACAACAATTATTCACACTTTTTTTGAAAAAATTAATATCTATTCATTTTATATATCTAACCCATCAGAAAAAATACAAGGTAAAAAAATATTGTTCTGGAATGCACTATATTTTAAACTTTAAAAAATAATTTTATATTAATTTGACGAATTTTTTAACGAAATTTTCTAATTTAAGGCCAACGAGTAATTTTAAACGTACATTATTTTATAACCAGTAATTTTAAGCATATATCACAACATGCGTCCTTAAATTTAGCTACTGAAAAAATATGTTAGTTATATTTGAGTTTTTTGTTTGAAAAATTATGGCCATGTTTTTTGGTCTAGGTGAGTTTGACATCTGGTAAAACCAGTTCGCCATTGATCACCATGAAATGTGCTAAAAGAGAGAATAATTTGAAAAATGTCTTGAAATATTTTAAAAAAAAGGAGGAAAAAAATCGAATCACAAAAGAAAAAGTTTGTTAAATAGAAAATACACTTCGCTATTAGGAGCTTATTTTACAGAAAAAAATGTTCTTGGTTCCCGGAAAAAGTTTGCAAAATAGAGAAATTTGTAAAATAGAGGTTCGTTCCATGGAGGTTCGAGTGTAATTGAATTTTTAACCTTCAAAATCAAATGAAAGGAAAGTAAATAGAGTAGAATTATAGTAAACAGTATTTTCTTTAAAGTTACACCAAGTTGCTTAAGCTTTCTATATACGATATTACAAAACATAATTTCTGAAATTCAGGAAGTATTACAGCAAATTTTACTCAGCATCATTCATCACCATTTGGCAACATCTCACTTAGATACAGTCATTCTTCAAGCGTTAAAAATAGTTTTTTTGGAACGATTTCTATTAAATTCACCTCCTTCACAAAGGCGTTCCGAATTGAACTCTTTCCGCTAGCCAAAATCTAATCTCGATATCAATAGGAATTAGATCTAAGAGGTGATTTTATATAGATGTGTCCATAAACTGGTTTCTTTTGTTTTCTCTATCTACAAGTTGGAAGTTCATTTCGCGTCTTGTGGTTCTACGACTGTGGTTTGAGAGAAAATGCAGCCTTCGAAAATCTGCGGTTGTTTTTGTTTACTTTATTTTGGGGATTTATTGTTAAAAAAATAAAGAGCAATGACCATTGATAACAAAGGAGTTTCCACCGGAGTTATTTCTGAGAATAATTATTTTTAGAGATGGAATTTTTGATGAGAAAAGGTTATCTTTTTCCGCGTGGGGGATTTGTTGTGTGAAAGTCATAAATCATCCTAATTTTCTTCGCTTTCTTTGTTATGTGGTGCTATTTTATATTTCATAAAGGTAAAAAAATATAATAATCTTCGTGATTTATTTCAGAAAGATAAGTAAGTGTGATAAAGTAAATAATTTTATAATGCTCGTTTTGAATGCAATCAATGAATGCAATGCAATTTTGAAGGTATGTAAAGTGAGATATCAATAATCAAATGCAGAATTATGAATAAAAAGTAATTTTTATTTGCCTGTCTCAGTTTCATAAATTTATCGATGTGTTTTCTGTGTGTTCGTAATTGATGATAGATAATTAGTTATTGATTGTTTCCCCTGTAATCATTTAGATTTATAATGGATTTATTAATCCCTTAATTGGTTTGCCCGTACATTGTACAGGCACTGATATTTTCTTCTTTCTATCTTTGATTTGCACATATATTTAATTCTTATACAGTAGAACGTCGTTTATCCGGAGCGTCAAATATCCGAACCAGTTTTTTTTGTCACATTTGTCAATTTAGAAAGCGAAAAAGACTACAATGACGACCACAGGGTTGAGATTACCCACTTTGTCCAATCGATCCTAGGATTTCAAGAATGCGATGAAGATATAGAAACCTGGATGGCAATCGATGCAGAAGACTCAGTGGATTTCAAATGCTATATGATGACGAGATTTTGACTTCCGTGCAAGCAGAATCCGACCCTGTCGACGATGAAACGGATTAGGACGAGGACAACAACAACGAAAGTAACAAGGTTCCATCAAATGCTGGTACGTTTTCTGCGTTAGAGACAGCTATGGAGTGGTACGAACAACAATCAGAGAGAGCTGTCCTACTCAACTACTGCTCTCAAGAGAATCAGAGACCTTGCAGCGAAAAAACGAATGTGTACAATGGTGTAGCGAAAAATAAGTGAATATATTTTCCACAATAAAGGTAGAATTGCGACATTTTGCACCTATTTTGCTTTTTCTTCAAGCAATATTCCAGCATGTGATGATTTTCACTATTCGCATAGTGTCGTTTCATATATGCATAGATTGCCTTCGGTGTTCGGTTATCCGAACAATGGCGTATCCGAACGGTGTCCGGTCCCAATTGATTCGGATAAACGACGTTCTACTGTAGTGAGATTATTAGTGATAATGTTTTTAGGAGATGCAGTTTGTCAATGGTACTGAAATACTTTTCATCCGGGATTTTCTTTGGGGGTGAAGGCGGGAATTTTTCATTGAAATCAGGAATTTAGATTCTTGAAAATATTCTATAAAAAACAGGGATTGGCAAGGCAATGTGCAATTTGTAGCTTGAGAATAAAAGAAAAAGTAAACATAATCTAAAAATGCCGATATTATCTCTGCCTACATTACAGTGTAAAACTTAGTATTACACCATGCTTCAAATTGTGTGTATATATATATGTACACACACACACACAAAATCCTCAAAAGTTTGAAAAAGAGGTACGAACATGAAATTTTTTTGTAAGTGCCATAGAAATTCTTTTAAAATATATGAAACATTTTCATAGCATGCAGAATGTACTTATAAAAAGTAAACATTTAGGGTTTTTTTGTGTTCCACAATTATAAAACAAATAATAGTGTAAAAATTTTAAAATTGAAAAATAAAATTTAATTTTTCTATTTTCGCATTCTGTTAAGTATTATACTTGGTTAAATATAATACAAAAATGTGCCTTTTGTGGAACATTTTGGGCAAAAAAAAATTGACCGCTTAAGGGGTTAATAGACAAAAATTCAAAAACACACAGATGTTGTAAATTTTTATTCTTTCATAAGACCAATCTGATTTCTAATACTTTAGCAAAATCATATAAAAGAAAATTGAAAAAAAAAAAA
>BMAV01025412.1:55363-67560 GCA_019973955.1 Trichonephila inaurata madagascariensis
AAATCTTTCCTTGTTCGTATTTTTAAAATTGATGTCTCATTTGAAAGTATATAATTACGAAGTATCATAATAATGAGAATGAAAAGGTTATCAAATAGAACTTCCTTTGATGGTGAAGATGATCTTGTAATGTATTGACTTGAAGAATCCAGTGAATGTAATAATGAAAATGACTTTGGGGCGGCCGGCTGGATTAAAAAGTATAAAATTAGGTTATGCAAGTTTTGTAAAATTGCCTCTAAGTTTTGTAATTCGAAACCAAATGTTCTCGTTGTTGAATGAAATATATCTTTAATCTTCCTCATAATGCATTTCAGTTTTGAATATAATATCTTAGCGCCCAACTAAAAAGGTTTGAAGCTTTTTGTTTAGTTTGTTTTTGTCTAACGTTTTTCGAAATGTTTCCTGATAAGAAATTTTCATGGATGTTAATATGAAAGGAAGTGTTTATTTATAATTATTAAATACAGATTCCTTTCATCTGAAAGTAATAGCTTCGAATGAACTTTTTTGAGTTAAGTGTTATTTATTTAGGACTATTTCTTGAATAGTTATAAATATTTTATTATGTAAACGCATAGAATTACTTTTATATTTTAAAACTCCTACACTTTTCTATACTGCAGAAAAATTTCTGAAATTTAGCAGGGATTCAGTGGTGACCAAATGCAAATTTATTTTTAGTAACTGTACCGTGAAATCTCAAAAATTTACTTCCTAATCCTCGTTAAAATCGAAAGAAAAAAATAAATTTAAGAAGAAATAAGGGAAATAATACTTAAAACAAAATCAGTCTTAAAATTAAGTAAACATTGTTAGACAATAAGGAGATTTATGCATGTTAATTAAGTTGTGACACAAGTTTTCACATTAACGTGAGATGGATGTGGAAATTACTGTGTCAATTCAAATGTCAACCTCGTTCTCACAAATTAAAATATATGATTCAAAAATACATAGATGCTAGAACCTTTGAATCGGGCAGAAATTAGATTTTGGAGATGTTTAATAATAATAATAATATTTACATTCAGTCACTGATTTAACGAATTCATCACGACCGAAAATGTTATTGGTTAATTCGGGGTTATTCACAATATCGGGGTCCAAAAAAATACAAATTTTTTGCATTTACCTTTTGGAAACTCTATAATAAGCAACTACACAAAAAATGTATAGAGGTAAAAACTACAAACATTTTATTCAGCAGCTAAAAA
The DNA here is from genome assembly GCA_019973955.1 of Trichonephila inaurata madagascariensis. NCBI lineage: Eukaryota > Metazoa > Arthropoda > Arachnida > Araneae > Nephilidae > Trichonephila > Trichonephila inaurata. The sequence goes on from BMAV01025412.1 coordinate 56,581, forward strand.
TAATAATGGTAAATTATTACGAACCAGTTAATTAGAAATTTTAGAATAGTGACTAATTGGTGTTTGACAATCTTTTTGATCTCTGATTCAAAAGACTTCTTTTTCGATTTTCTGCAGAAAAGAGAATATTGCACCATTTTGTATCCTGCTGCAGGAGGTATGTTTTCAGTTTCCAAACAATGTAAAGCATTAGAAAATGCAACAGTTTTGATAGTTTCATTATGAATATTTTCATCAGAATCACTAATCATTGACTCCGATAAACCTGCCATGCTTCATAAATTTCAAAAACAAAATTTACTTCAAAATCATACGTATAATAAACCTCATTTCTTTCAAGAAAGAGAGCAAATGATAAAATCTCTTGTATCCTCTGCATTGTGGAATGGGATGAGGTAAGAAAGGAATTTCCTGTATTATTCAAAACTCACGTAATAGGTTACATTCATGACTCATTTGCAACTGTAAAGTCTAATAATGGGCTGCGCCCTTTTTTGTCAAAATTTACTACAGCTCACAAGAAATCTTTTTCTGTCCCGGACAAAAAGAATATATCATTTGAAAATAAATCCAATTTCTTTTTGTTGTTGTTACGAAGGCCACCTGTTTGACAGTAACATCATTTAAGGCCCACGAAGTTCATCACGGTAAAGGGCTACATATACGCCTGTCGTTATCCGTAGCTGTGAGCACCATACAAGTGACAGTGCTGTTTGGCACGATTCCACTCCAATTTTGAGAGAGAACACCTGAGGGTGGTCTGGCGCTTGCCACCTCTCTTCCCCTTCCACCAATCTCACGAGAGGACTTGAGGCTTGATGGCTATTTAGAGTAGCGCCATGCAGCAGAGGCACTATACAAATACAAACATCTATGCCTTCTCCAGGATTCGAACCCAGGTTCAACGGCACAGCAGTCAATAAACCGCATGGGCAGACAATTTTTCTAATCTAAAGTAATAAAAATTTCTTTCGGCTGTTGAAATAATTTGTTAATTTGGGGTTTAACTATATATATGTGTGTGGGACAGTGTCTAGGGATAATGGTGAAATTTTGAACGAAAGAAAACATTATAACGAAGTTAAACAAACAATTAATTTATTAAGATAAGGAAAATGAAAGATACGCTATTTACATCATTTAATTACTTACAAAGAAAAGGATAAAGGACAGTTCGAATAGAGAGCAGGGCTCACTTGTGAGAGGGGGGGGCACACAAACCTCGTTAAGCCTAAAGAGGAGTCTGCTTTGTTAACCAAAATAAAGCCACTAAGAGGACCTTGACTTTTCTCGTTCAAAGCTGGTGTAGGAGTGAAAAACGATCTCTCTCTCAGGGGCCATATGCGTCTGACGTCATCGCACCCTAATTCTTTGTTGGATAAATCCCTCTCGATCCGATTTGGTTTGCTTGGCGTCGCCATCCCTTATAATCTCTCTCTCTCTCTCGAAATGTACTAAAACTTTTAAACATTTTAATGAATTATTTATTAAATTTTCTAATTTAATTCTATTTCCCCCCACATATATATAGTGTAATAAAATAAAATAAGATACCAAGTGAAAAAGTTGTATAACCTACAATGTCAAAGAAGAAAGAAACTGGAGTTCAAGAGACATAACAAATGTATGTATAAAAAGAGTCTTTGGACTAAAATGGAGAGCTATTATGATTTCTAGAGCTGTGGCTGAATTAGGCCAGTGATTTAGGGTTAGCAATACTTTATGGATTCACCTTCCCCGTACAGCAGAAATTTTCAACATAATAGGAAAAAAAAGAGCCATGTTGAAAAGTTAAGCCTATTACTAATAGACATGGATGATAAACCAGACAATAAAGTAAAATGATACACTACACTATACTACATGACCTTACATTTGAGTATGTACACATACTCAAATGCAAGGTCGTGTAGTAATTGCAGCAAGCTCGTAATTTACGAGGTTTTATTAAAGATATTTCTTGAGCCCCGATTTCAAAATGGGTTTTAATTAGAAGCTCTAAGCCCTCATATTGGCTTGAATGTAAGTAAAGGAATGACAAATAAGATGTCGATCTTGCCATCCAACCGTGAATCAAAATTGTGAGTTGCATTAATTGTGGTTAGTGAACTAGTTGTCCAAAAAAAATCAGTTGAAAGTTTTCAATATAACAATAAAAAATATTAATTAAGCCAATCGAAAGTAGGAAAAACACACTCCCGAAATTGGAGGGCATATTTCTGGTGGTTTTACATTAAAAATGGTGCAGAATTGCGACGCTCCCATAGTAGTAATTTTTCTAAAAGAAAAATAATCGATCACGGAACACACAGGAGTATCTTCACAACAAATTATGATAAAAAGGAACAAGTTTTTAATTTGCAATTTCATGCATAGTACGCGTATGTGCTACAAATATATTTTCAAAGTTAAGCATGAATAATAAAAATTGTACTGCTAATATTTTGAATTTATTACCCATTTCAAAACTATTCCTTTTGTATTTTTAGTATTTGAATATTCTACGAAAAGTGTTTTGGGTTTTTTTAAACTTTCGCGCATGCTGTGTCTTCAATTCCAGAAAAATATAACTTTACAAATAATATTTTAAACATAACATTTGTGGCAACATTTATACTTTTTTTAAAGGAAAAAATCACACTTGGCCTCTGAAAATATAGTTTGAAATCTGAATTATTTCTTGAATATCCTATTCAGCTAGAAAGAAAGCAGTATGAAAAGGTCATTAATGTGAAACAACAATCAAAGCTGTGGATACACAATCTTTAATGAAATTACCATGGATGGTTAAATATCTTTTTTTAATGTCTTCACTTTCGTTGTATTTTTATTCATGTTTAGCATTTTCTTCTTAGCGAAGTTGCTCTTTTGTAATTTCATACATATTCAAATCTTTTTTTATCTTTTTAAAATATTTCAGCTGTATATGAAAATTTTTTGTTTGTAAAATAAAATTATTTTCTCTTTTAAGTCCAGTCTTTTTTCCTTTTACATTTGACAATAATAATAATAATAATAGTTATTGTAATAACAAAAAGTATATGTGTATGTGTGTGAATGCATCTGTGAAAGTCATATAAATAATGAAATTTTAGTTTTTTTATCTAGAAAACATAAAATTATTTAAATAATTAAATGCAGAACTTTTTTTATATTAAGACCCAGCACATGAAATAAAGTTTTTATTAACCTCATATACTTCAAGTACTAGATCTGCGAGGAAGTAAATTCTGAAGAATGCTTGAATGTTATACTATGTCTGTCATATATTATGTAGTTCATTTATTAAAAGTTAAAGGTAATTCGGGGGGAAACGCCAGTTTGTTAATTGTATTTTTATGTGTCGATAGATGACAATTTTGAGCCACTTGTGTGAAGAGTCTGGTACGACATTGAGTGTAGCTTGAGAATTTATCTGAATTAATCGTCTTGAATCAGCCTTATGTTTCGATCTTGTGAGCATTTAAAGTGGTGAGTACAACTTTTATAATATTCCATTTCTCATATATAAAGTTCATAAACTTACTTGCTATTTTAAATGATATTTGCAATATAAGTGAGTTACGCATAATGTTACACATACGATGTATGTAGAAACGGCCATAACACTGCAGCAATAAGGAAGCGTGTGTGGCCTCTATCCTCTATACTTGGTTTTACTCTATACTATTTATACATGGTTCAGAAATAAATGAAATGAACTTTAAAATTTTTTTTTCATTTTATAACACTGTATGTTATCGTATAAAATATTACTGCAATTAATAATTATGCTATGAGAATGACACAGGAGATCTCCCTAGGACGAGGGTGTGCAGAGCTGAAGTCGACTACTACTTCAGCCTTCTGTAGACCGCTCTGCAGGAAAATTCGTTTTTAGCAAACTAATTATAAAAGAATTTGATTTTTTTTGTTTTTCTATAATTATTATTTCACATTTAATTTGGTATAATATTTGTCTTATTTTTTTATTTACTGTGGTATTGTTGCATTTTACTCCATGACTGGTGGCGTCTTCTCCATATTTATGGGGAAGATGCCCTAAAATTAAATGAATTTCTTTAACATTAAATTTCTTATTTATTTTCATACTAAGAAGAGAATTAACTTGTATACATTACCAATTAAATATTGAAAAAGTAAAGTGTATTTTTTCACGGTCTTGTTATTTCAATTTTCAATGTACTAATCGAAAAATCCTTAAATGTGGCAACTTCCCCCGATTTACCTTACATGTTACTATATACTTTTAACTATCTTTTCATTCACATTGTGACTTGTAAATGTAAAAATCTAAAAGAATACGATTTTTTTTATCGCAAGAGCGTGTAACAAGATATCATTATGCAACATTGTCGATATTGCTTATTGTCGATTATTATCGGTATTGTTTTAAAAATATCTCCAAAATACATAGTTCACACTTCCATTTCCATCCCACCTAAAATAAGTTCTTGAGGATTTGTGTCCCGAATCGATTTATTTCATGTTTTCTGGAATCAATTTAAGAGTATACCGCTCATTAATTTGTCATCAACTTCCTATAAAAACACCCTAGACGTTTTTTATAGTCTTCCTTTTTTTTTTATCCCACGAAGTATCAATGACCCGTATCCTTCTAGAACATCGTTTTAACAGGAAAAGGATAACGGTCACAAATTTCAAAATTTTTCTAGGAAAGGTACTTTTTTTAATCGCGTGTTTTCTAAGGTTTTGTATCCTTCTGTGGGATCCCGGTCTTCAGGACAGATATCTCCATTGTGGCACAATTATCTTTCATCTTTGATTGATGGACAGGAAATGATTCTCCAGAGTAATTTGTTAGGATGAGCAATCACCAGTCTTTCTGTGTGTGTGCGTTCTTTTATTACGTAATGAGTTGCGTCATTGTGAATTTAATTACTTTGTATCCACATAATAGAAGAAGGGAAACTTGGTGATGGCTCTTACATCTTCAATGCTCTAGTTTCACTGACGTTTATTCTGTGATATTTCAGATTTAGAGTGTGTTCTACATGACATCTTAGATGAATATCAAAAAATTTCACATGCAAAAGAATACATTTACGAGGCACACCAGAAAAATGTTATTGCTATTATTATTTTTGTTCGCTCTACGAGAGTATTCATAGAAGTGGCAGGTATAATGGCGAGATCAGGTTTTCAAAAGTAGTTTATTCAGGGCCAAAAACATTTACTATCTTTCGTAGTAAACTTAAAAATATACTTCAATTTGAAAGCATTTAAAGAAAGAAATCATTCTGTCCGGATCTCGAGGATACGTGTGTCACTCGAACATTAACTCATTTATATTTCATAATCTGCAGTTGTGTATTTATAGCACGTCATCATTTGCATTTAAGTTGTTGCCAACTGCAGATGACTAAACGTCCACGGATAGGATTCAAACCGGATTCGAAACTCGAATCCGAGATCACAGCACAGAAATTGGAAAAACATAAACTAATATTTATAAACTGTTTAACAATTATTATTTGAATCTCTTTTCTTCAGTATTTGACATTATAAACAATGATGTTTCTTTTTCTTAAATTAATTTAAGATAAAAGTTTATTTTTGGATGAAATTTAAACTGTCAGATTTGCTTTTACATATATTGATTGATTTACTATTGTTTTATTCTGATATATAATTTTTATTTCTTCTAGCGAACTTAAGTTCTTTTCAGGAAATGTGGATACAAATGTATCAAAAACGAATTTTAGCAATATTTTCTAATTTTGTATTTCATGCCATTTCCAATTCAGAAAACTTTAATTTTTAGGCAAGAGAGATTAATCAGTTTCCTTTTACAGTAAATGGTCATTACCGGTCATCATTATATCTGACACGAATTTTAAGGAGATTTTAAACTCTTGATCACTCACGAATTTTATTTGTATAGTGAATTCTCATTTCTGTTAAGGTACCCGACTACGTTCGGAACCGTGATTTTAAAAAGGCGCATAAATGGATAATTTTCATGATATTTAGTGTCACTTAAATTAGAATACATGGATAAAATGGTTTTAAGGACATTTTGACAAAAAATTATTTAAATGCAATATATATATTTTGGTTAAAAAATTAACTTAGAATAACCTTTTTTCAAAATGTTCTCCTTTTGTGAAAAATGCTTCTATTATAATAATATTTTGCCTGTACATAACTCAGACCTCTGTACAGAGGCTCAACTATGACTTTTGAAAAATTCACATTATTTTCAGTTACAACCATTTGAAATAATTATTGGCGTTTTTTTTCTTAAAATTTCTCCCCTCTGTTGTTGTAAAACATGGATAAACCCACTTCTAAGTTATATGTTTCAAAAATTGTAGTTGAGCCTCTGTACAGAGGTCTGAGCTATATACAGGTAAAATATTATTGTAATAGAAGCATTTTTCACAAAAGGAGAATATTTTGAAAATGGGTCATTCTATGTTCATTTTATGTCAAGGTATTGTACTTAAATAATTTTTTATTGTAATACTATTCTTAAAACAAATTTATGTATATTTTCTGATCGAAGTGACACTAAATATCATAAATATTATCCATTTATACGCTTTTGCAAAATCACGGTTCCGAACGTAGTCGGATACCTTAAAATTACTATTCCGCTTACCTCAAGTTGACTCTTATTTTTCTTATACATTATAAATAGAAAATTTTTTAATTAATTAAAAACATTTGGACCTCTATATAACGAAGTAGCTAAACCCCGAAAAAAAGGTTTGTTACATAAAGGTTCATCTTTCAATTTTCTTTACAAACCAGATAAAACAAATTTAAACTCATAAACACTATGTATTAAAAAAAAAGTAAATTATTCACGCCTTTTTGTAAATTTATATATATCTATTTTATATATTTTACCTTTTAAAAAAAAAGAAAAGAAAGAAAAAGAAAAGTCAGAAAAACTGCAAGGAAAGTTTCTTGACGCATTTTTACAGTTCCTGATGAAATATATTTTTTTCTTTGAGGCTCAAGCACTTGACATTTTCGAGCCACAAGAAACGAAGTTAACAATACGATTGATCAACACTGCAAATGAACGGGGACTAGCTCAAAGATACGGGGACACGAGACAGCTCCAAAGGGGATATCGAAAATGTTTCCTGTGAACTGGACAATAGGGATTGAAGGTTGCACTTCTTGGATGAAATACACAGAATTCTATTGCTCTCAGTGAGTTAGGCACCTAATAAAACCAGTTCAAGATTTATGACTACCATAAAATGAGTTAAAAGAGAGAATAACTTGAAATGTCCAGAAATACTTTAAAAATAGGAAGAAAATATATTGAATCACAAGAGAAAAGTTCGTTATATAGAAAATGGACCCTGCTATTGGGAGGTTATTTTACGAAGAAAATCGGGAAATGTTCTTGGTTCCAGGAAAAAATTCGCAATATAGAGGTTTGAATAATATGGGGGTTTGACTGTATATATGTAGCTATTTTCTCTTAATTCATCTTGAATGTTCATTGCAACCCGTGGATTGATTGATTGATTGGTTGATTGAATATTAACGTCGCACTGTTTAGCTACACGAGGGCTTTCGGCGACGGACCACGTAATTTTGAACTATGGTCAAGTGACGTGGACGACGCCTGAGCTGGCACCCCCTCTCCTAACTACCACACCAACGGGAGAACGTTTCAGCTCTCGACAGATTTAACGTGCATCGCTGCCCTACACGGCGGGTCTTTAGTGGTACTGGGCTCGAACTCGTGACAAGGCAAGCCACGATCCAATACCTATACCACTCGGCTACCGCGGCCTTACAACCCGTGGAACTACTTAAGTTAATAAAATTAATTCTAGACCTTATTAAATATTTTTTAATCCCATCCAATAAAAAATGTATAAAATATAAATAATTTTGACTGACAATAATTCTTTAAAATTTTTATTCTAATTTAGCTAAAGAATATTGAATTTTAAAATTTATTTAAACATTTCTGAATTCCCCTAATAATTTAAAAAAGGGGAAAAAAATAGTAGTTTAAACCAATTTTGAGAAAAAAAAATATAAATAAAATATATTATTCATTTTTTAAATTAAGCCTATCGAATAAATTTCTTTCAATATGAAGTAGTTAAAACGAAGGGAAGAAAAGATTCCTATTGTGACGAAGCCGATCTCTTCCCCCTTTTTGCTAACAGATCCCTTGCCTCTTGCCGACAGATGTTGCGAAAATTTCATACATTTCCCTAATTGCTGGGAAAGAATTTCGTAACTGGGTGGTCAAAGTTTCGGAACCTTTTTCCCAGGCTGACCGGGCTGTCAAAAAGAGACGCCTTAACATTGTGTTTTCATTTTCCCGCGATTCGGTGACGACGGCGCGTCTGAAAACTTACAATATGCACCCAGACATCGACGCCCCTTGGGCGAGAGATGAGGAGACGAGACCGACTGGCGCGACAGAAGGGTAAGAGATCAAGGGCGTCGAGACCGAGGGCGGCAAAAGAACAAGAGATGACAGAAGGATGATCAGGAGAGATACAGAGGATTAAGGAGGGCGAGAGAGTCCGGACGGGAGACTGGATTTTTAAAGGAGACGTTTGGACGTCCCTTGAGCGATAGAAAAAAGCGATAAAGAGCCCGCGAAGTACGGCGGTCTCCTAACTTGGAAGATCAGGGAACGGTAGAGAGTGCGCAAGAGCACGGCGAATTTGGAGCCAGCGAACTCACTCAGACTCGGGGTGGAATTACCGAGAATGAACCCTTTTTACTCACGATTTGAATAGGACTTTTCTCTAGCGGGCGAAGTTACGCCCTTATTTTATATGAAAGAGACTCGAAATCATTACGGACCCTTTTGCTATTGAATTGTGAAAGAATATACTAAACTTTATTTTTTTGATGATTTTTCATACTGAGAAATAAATAGTTTATCCAAGAGCTGTGTGAAATCATTACACTATGGATGTATTAGATATTATGTATGTGTTAATTTAGTTTTTTTTAAAATTTTCTTTTAGAAAAAATTTATAGAGATAACGTGAGGAAATATTTTGATATAGAAAATATCTAAGTACAGCGCATAAACTTAACTAATAATATACAAATTTCTCATGGAACTGTTTTATGGTTTTGATAAAGAAAATTTTATTTAAATGTCATCATTAATATTTTTCTATTTTTTATTAAATCATGTAAAGTAGGGAGAAGAAGACTGGACTACTCCATGAAACGTTTGACTTTTTAAGAACGTAAAAATAGATATGCATTAAGTTAAAATTTTTTTTGAAAGATGAAAAGAAAATAAATGGGGTAAAAATAGATTACCTAGAAAGAGCATGAACTAATTAAAAACTATATGAGAATTTAAAGAAAAAATGAATTTTAAAATATTAGACTTGTATGTGTGTGTGTGTGTCTTAACAATCTAAAAAATAATAATAATATTAAGAGGACAGACACATTACGATTCAATTAACAAAAATCGTTTAAAAAATCAAATCTAATTTTTTTAACTACAATTATTTTTTATATATACTTTTGTACAAACTCCCAAAATTTGAAATCTTTAAGTTTAAAAAACGCAGTGTTGTGATAACTTTCACGTTTGCTTTTATTCACATCCCAATGACAAATAAAAACTGTATACTGACTTATCCCGGAAAGATAAAATTACTAGTTTGTCTTCATTTAAAATACTAAGGCCTTTTTTCTATTGTGCCTAATGCTTGGATACTTTTTTCAGTTGTTGCTAATAGTACATGGAACAAAAGTTGGTATGCATTTTTCAATCAAAGCAATACTCATTTTTTAAAAAAAATAATCGAATTTAGAATTTACACATTTTTTAAGGAATTTTCAATAAGCATTCATAAAAAGAAGTATTGTACGATACCAATTATGTTATCCCAAAACCCATATTAACTTTTGTTATATATACTTTGAGGTACTTGCAAATCAAATTTCATATATGCGTCAATTTTTGTAGGAGGAGTAGCATTTTAAAATCACTTCATACATTTCAAGTTTTTTCCCTTAAAAAATTAAATGGTTAGCTTTTTATGAAATTTTGGGCACAAAATCAATTTTACATCATACATACACATAGGAGGCAACCAAAAAAAAAAAACTATAAAAATCGTTAAATTAAAATTTTTTGTGTAAATCGTGTCCTGTCCCCTTAAAAAAAATATTTTGAAAAATCTAAGAAATGGAAGAGGAAAATTACAATATTGTCAATTTTTTTTTTTAAAAAAAGGAAGAAGAATGGAAGGAACAAAAAAGGACAAAAAATATTCAAAATATGAGGAAATAAATAGTTTTGTGAAGACAAAGAGAGAAAACAGAGCAGATATTTCCGAATCTAGTTAACATAGATCAGTCAGATAGATACTAACGATTCCTACCTCATTTGATGAGAATTTTGCGTGACAAATCAGTTTAAGTAACGATGACATAGCTTTTGTAGCGTTTCGTTAAAATGTTTAATGCACGGCTACCCTTCAGAAGAACATGGAATTTAAAACAATCTAACAAATAGTTCGACGCTCTAATGGTCATTGTAAACATCTAGTGAACTTTTTAGTTATTCTTTATTATTCATACATACCTTAAAATCCGGTAAATAACGCGCACTCTTAACACAAACAAGGAATATAAAAAAAAAATTTAAGTCAATTCCTACTTAGATTAACAAAGAAAAATTTTATATTTTAGCTACTTTTTATTAAATAGTTACAATTAATATAAATATGTATATACATAGGACCAGTGGCGCACAGAAGGGGGGTCCTGGGGGTCCGGACCCCCCAAACCCTTGATTTTTTTTCAGATTGATTATAATTCTAAGTATATAGTCCGTAAAATTTAATTAAGTCTTTGTTATTAATGATTAATTTTATTAATTAATGCTAATTATTTATTCAATAATTAGTTTTTTACTGTTTTTTGTTCCCGAAAATCAACAAAATCGAAAGGAGCATGATACAAAAATGGTGAACTTTCGACCCCGGA
>BMAV01025412.1:67660-154038 GCA_019973955.1 Trichonephila inaurata madagascariensis
CAAGTAATTAATTTTTATTAATTATCATTAAAGTATCGTATTGTCATCCAAAACAATCGTTTATATGAATTTCAATTGAACTGAATACTTTAACACGTGAGAAGTTTTTCAAGTTTTGACACAAGTCGCCAAAAGGGTCGCTAAGTCGCCAGAAATGATGCCAACGTGATTGTATTTGTAATTCTTTAAATAATTAGTTTTAATCAATTAATTTTTATTAATTATTATTATATTATTGTATTGTCATCCAAAATAATCCTGTATATAAAATTTCAGCTCAATGGAGCGCTTTAAAATGTATTTTATTAACAATTGAAAATTACATCAAGATAAATGTACAAATATATAAATAAATAAAGCATTGCTAACCCTAATTCGCTGGCCTAATTTAGCGACAGCCTTAGAAATCATAATAGGTCTCCAGTTTAGTCCAAAGACTTTTTTGTATCTACTTTTGTTGCGTCTGGTGAATTCCAATTTCTTCCTTCTTTAGCACTGTAGGTTCTAGTACTTCTTCACTTTTATTTTATTTTACTATATAAATAAATAAATGTATAGACAGTGCGAGCTAATAGTAGGAATTGAAAAATAAGATCGAAATTTACGGGTGCGTGTTTTACGCCGGGTATAAAAATAAGAGCTTTAAAAATAAAAACAGAAGAGCATAGAAACTAATTTGACTGCTACATATACAGAAATATTGTTCCTTTAAAAGAAATGAGAGAGACATTTCTTAGGAATTTAAAGGATTGTAGTTCTAGAAGTATACTAGGTTTTCTAAAGCTCGGAATAATACTTCGAATAAACGACTTCAAAACATAACAGAATTACATAAGTACATTTCAGGTTCTTTTGTAAGAAAGACGATGCGTGTTATAAGCCAGATTTTACAGTAAGTAAAAACAATAAAAAAAGTACAAAAGACTTTATACTTACTTTAAAATAAAGTATTTTGTAAGATTAATAAAAATGATAAGTAATATTTGATTAAAAATATTAAAATATTATTAAAATATTTGCTCATATTTCCTTGATTATCGTCCTCAGTATCAATTTTTTTCGGTTTATTGTTAGATCGAATATTATTGAATGCGTGATTTATCTTTCTACATCTTTTGTCTACAGAAATAATATCCCATTTCTTTAGAGCAAAGTCAATTAGACAGTTAATATGATATATTAGAAACATCCATGTTCTCTACTCTGAATACATCATATCTATATTCTTTAAAAACATTTCTGCTGATTACATGTGCAATTATTTTAAGAAAATATTAGATGTTATCTGAACACACACTTTTTCACAAACTACGGGCTTTATAAAATTTTTTTTAGATGGTCCCTTGTCTATATTGGGAATGGGTAGCGTTGTCCATGTGCCGACCTTAGAGAGAGAATCTAGATTAAAAGTCCCATTTTAGTAACTAGAGCAGTGATCCTCAACCCCCGGTCCGCGGACCGGTACCAGTCCGTGGATCAAATGGTGCCGGGCCGCCTAAGGAACATTAAACTATTGCCATTTTATTTAAAGTGGTGGATTTCTCTCGTATTTGCGCAACTTTCCACGGAAATCACTTTATATTCCACGTTTAATCACTTTTATTTTTTTTTGGTGGAACTATATTTTATTCTGAAGGCATATTTATAAATGTAACTAAATTAAAATTGTTAAATCAAAACAATCTAAAATATAAACAATCAAAGTGTCCCACCCTCAGCGGGCCGTGGTAAAAATATCAAACGTTGACCGGTCCGCAGTCAGCGTCACTAATCACTATACCGGATGGGTGGCATTTCTATGTATTTGAGATCTAACTTTTCTAGCTTTGAATGGGAAAGAGGAATATCTCGCTCTTTTCATCTGATATCAATTTTATTCTTAATGGGCCTTTTTTTTAAAAAAAAATTTTTTTTACTTAAAAAAAAACATAGAGCATTGATTTTCATAATTTTAGTAATACAGTAGAGTACCAAAAGCACGACCGATGGGTGGCCGAGTAAATGAATACGTGAACGGGATTAGAAAAAAAATAAGTGCGGGTGTTTCCTCAGAAAATATTGCTTTGCACTTGTATGTATTATTTGTTTGGGAATACAACAGAAAAAAATGCCCAAATACCCTTAAGCGAAGGAAAAGTGCATATTTTATGAAGGTATAGAGCATTTACTACATGAAAAAGAAAATTAATGAATGCATAGTATACAGTAATTTATCTAATCAGACACTCCCCAGAAAAATACTTAATGAAGGCATAAATCTGTGTCTATATTATAAACTTGGCAAATATGGGCACCGAAACACTTAATTGAAAATACACTACACTAAAACATTTTCCATCTGTCCGAAATTAAGATATTTCAAATTTTAGAGTATTTGTACAAATGGTATATGAACAAACCTCTAAGTCTTGTTGCTGTGCTTATAAAGAAACTCCAAAACAAATTTCGCAATTGCCCTTATTTGACTAAAACTTTAGGAAATATGGGCAAGTTGCATTATAAAAAAGATAAGAGAAACTGTCATCCCTATACCTTTATCTTTTACAAACGGAAATGCATTTTTGCACAAATTACATATTTGGCAAATGATAGGAAGTTAATATAAATAGTATCATAAAAAAAATTCCAAGTTTTCATTTATAAATTATAAATAATTAAATAGTGAAAATGTGACAAACTATTAAATTAATATAAATTATTATAAACTTAAAAAATAACAATATTTAATGAAGACTTCCCCTTGTATCTTACACTACTCCTATAGCAATAAAAGGAGTCACCCTCTAATTCGACACATTTCTATTGGAACCAGAATGAACAAGAGCCACAACATTGCATCCTTTCCTGTCCTCGATTTTCATGATAATATTTAGCACCTCAAACAGGATAAACAAAGGGTGCATTCTGTTTACTGGCACTTGCTGTTGCTCTGCGTTTTGCCCTTACACCTTCTCTACGACCTCCATTGGTAAATCTTCTTCGTAGAAGCAGACTTTCTGCACTTGTCAGCTCTCTTGTAACATTCTTAAGTCTTCCGCAATTTTCACAGGTTGTTTTCAGTGTTGGAACTGAACTTAGCTCCTCCGCAAATGATGCTGCCCACTGAGAGAATTCAGTAGTGACAATGGATGAGTCACGCGCTGCTGTAATTTCGCCTAAGCTATTATGAGGAAGTGGTTGGTGGAAGAAGATGAATTCCCATACACACACACACAAATGACGTGTATGACGAGAAAATGGTCCAGGTGTAGGGTTGGAAAGCATTACTTCATCAAATTTTGGTACTGCCCATATTTGCTCTAGTGACATTATTCAATAGTTGGTATTACTGCTGCTGAAGAGAGAAAGAGAAAGAAACCACCCGTTCCAGCCAACGGATACCACACACATAATATTACAGCCATTTATAGGTTTCATCTAAAATTAACTAAGTAGAATAACTAAAATATAACAACAACCCCAATTTGAATAATCAGGTAGTCGTACTTACATTAGAAATGGTTTGTTTTTGCACTTCTGTTTGAACTTCACAACACTACAAACAAATCACACAGTCGCTATGACACTTGAGTATTGCCAACACCGCAGTACAAATGCGTCAACTCAAAACCATTACGAGTAATATGGTATATGTTTAAACGTGCTCATATTAACTTAGTGCCCATATTTGTCAAGTTTACCCTAATAAAAATTAAGTCACCGACTTTGCAAAAACTGGCTACATTTTGAAAGAAAAGCGTATTGTCCTATTCCATACTGCACTCTACATTTTGCTGCTTCATCACGAAGACAACGAAGGAACAGTAAGTCCATTACCGACGCACCTTGTTCCTCAAAATACTGAAGGGTGGTTTCGACAGTTTTTAGTTACTCACTATGCGATATTTTAGGAGTTTGTAGGTGGAATGTCAAAGTCTTCACCGTTTCCGGGCATTTTTTATTAACTGTTAAAAGCAACAACGAAAAAGTCTGGGCATGGGATTTTTCCGACTTGTAATGTTGAGGCCGAGTTATAGGGACTACCGGGATATCGAGTGCCGAGTGTGTGGGACCCTGCTGTATTTACTGATTTAAAGATTAAGACTAAAATCTAATAATGATATTGTGTGACAAAAAGTAGTACTAATCTTAAAAATGAGATTTTTATTAATCCAATAAATTACAGAAGAGTTTTAATGGCTTCAAATCACTTTGTGAAAATCGTCAAAATTATCCTTCATAAATCATCAGATTAATATTTAATTCAAATTGAATTATTCAATTAAATGTATATATGAATTCTTTTTTAGAACTAGAATAAATATAATTTATTGTAGTAATAATAGTTGTAACTATAACAATAGCAATAGTTAGAACTCAAAAACACTAGCATTCAGAGAAAAAAGTAGATCGTTAATTAATAATAGCTCTCAGAAAGGGCCTAAGAAACGCATCTTGGAAACATGCTCTTTAGTAATATGTAAAAATTATGAGAGAAGATATATTCAATTCAGCTTTCACGTAAACATCTACATCGCACAAACGCGTAACACATGTTTTCTTTTTGTTCATATGCAAGCATAAAAAGAAGTAAAGCGATTCATATGCATTTTCTACTTTTCCCTGTGGCAGCGTTAGTTGAGCTATCATGGTCGCTAGTTCATGACCGTTGATTTTTGGGTTCTAGTCCTGGTTTACTGAAAATCCCCTACATAGAAATACAGATGCACATTTCATCTGTTGTGGCTCAAAGTCTTCACACTGGCGTGAGGAGGAAATTTGGAGAGTGGGGTGTCAGTTCAGGTGTCTTCCTCAACACTTCAAAATTTCGAAGTCCGTCACCCTCGTATTTCTTCAAAGTGAGACGCAAGTAAAAATCAAACCAATTTACACGTGTAAATCGATAAAATAGAGAATGGAAATAGTTCAATCTTGGATAATTAAGTGACTTCAGGCTTTTAACATAAGTAGTCCAGTGTTCCAATCCCTGTTTCGGCATTTCGCTTTATTTGCACTGAAATAAAATGATAGAATCTGTGTATCTTAGCATATATAAAAGTGTATGGTATTTATATCTTAGTAATATAGAGACTATCTATTAATCTAATGTAGACTGTATTTCAGTATACATATATAAATGTTTTATTTATGTATCATATATAGGTCGTTAAATACCGGTTGATTCAAAAATAGCGTGACCAACTTCAGAGCATCATAATTTTTTTTCGAATTAAGGTATCCGACTACGTTCGGAACCGTGATTTTGCAAAAGCGTGTAAATGGATAATATTTATGACAGTTAGTGTCACTTAGATTAGAAAATGTATATAAAATTGTTTTAAGAATAGTATTATCTTTGAAATGAGGGTGTTTTATCTATTGCCAGCATTGTAATATAAACAAGTAAATATACTCACAGAAGAATAATCTTCAAAATAGCATTTTTCACCATAAAATGATTTAAGGGGAATTGTTCAACATGTAAAAACTTACCAGCTAATAGTTTTTGATACAGGATATGCCATATTTTCTTATATTGGGAATATAAATATTTGTACTTATCACGAATGTATTTAAATCCGATTATTTTAAATGGCAAATTTGAAGAGAGTCTGAAAATTTTATTTCTATTTACTCAGCTGCATTTACTAACTGTCCTTATTCACCTGCTACTACTCGCCACAGATTTTACGCACATTTAAGGAACTTACGACTTAAAAATCTTCTTTGTTGTGGTACATTTTTTTTATATAGTAAATTCGTAAATTTATGTTTTAAAAATCTAATGAGGTCACTTTGTATGTTACAAATGTCAGATGGCAATAAAATATGCTAGAAATGAAATAGAATGTGTAGTATATGTAATAAATATATTAAGGGTGTTAAATATATAGGGTATCCCACGATTATTGGGACAAACTTTAAGGGGAATTAATGGGCATCACAAGGATTCAGATTTGCATAGCAACCCATGGTCGGAAACGTTTTCGTTCGGCGCTAGGTGGCGTAGTTCACAAGAGCATTAGAGGAAACAAACCTGCATTACCGCAGTCATCCCTCGTAGAGGCGTACGGAGGCGTTAATGAACACCAAGCTGGCAGATATGCATTTGATTAACGAATTGCCAGAAGGAAATGCACGAGCAGCGTAAGATTATATCGTGAAAGGTACCCACAGAGAGATGCACCGGACCACTGGATGTTTGGTAATTTGCATCACAGTTTGTGGGAATATAGATCATTACGAGGTAATAGACATAGTGAGGATGGGCTACGAGTGATTCGAACTCCCACCAAGGAACCAACCTGGTTGGATACCTTTCGAAGGAATCCGTGTACCAGTGCATGTACCGTAGCTACTGTCGAGGATCTCGAAATAGTGTTCATCGTGTTTTGTATCGTGCCATACCATCTTCAAAGAGAACCTCCAACGCACATGTAATATCTTTGACCAATAAATATTCCAGATGATCTCAGTTTTGTGTCTCTTCGTTTCCTATACTTGTCATACAACAGGATGCTATGCTGTCTGAATCTTTGTGATATCCCCGACCTCTCCCTAAATTTTATGCCAATAATCTTGAGACACCCAGTAAAAAAGAATGTAGTTGGGTTGCATGGAATGCATCTCAAATGAAAAAGGGGCATACAATATATTCCGGAAAAAAGTTATAGAATAAAAGAATCGCGTAATAGAATTATGTATTATAAAATGAGATGATTACTTCAAATATGATATGACAATATGTGGAAATATATCATAAAATTAATAGGATATAGAAAAAAAACTTATTTTCCTAAATATGTCTTCAAAGTACAAAATTAATTTCTTAAATCTCAAAAAGTATAAAGACCGAAAAGATGTTCTTTAAGAATTACTTTAAAGCTTTTAATTATTTTGAAAACTTGAGAAATTTTTTTAAGGTATCTGACTACGTTCGGAACCTTGATTTTGCAAAAGCGTATAAATGGATAATATTTATGATATTTAGTGTTACTTAGATTAAAAAATGTATATATCAAATTGTTTTAAGAATAGTATTACAATAAAAAATTATTTAAGTACAATATTTTGACAAAAAATGAACATAGAATGACCCCTTTTCAAAATATTCTCCTTTTCTGAAAAATTCTTCTATTATAATAATATTTTGCATGTATATAGCTCAGACCTCTGTACAGAGGCTCAACTAAAATTTTTGAAATAGAAGTGGGTTTATCCATGTTTTACGACAACAGAGGGGAGAAATTTTAAGAAAAAAACGTCGATAATTATTTCAATTGGTTGTAACTCTGAAAATAATGTGAATTTTTCAAAAATCATAGTTGAGCCTCTGTACAGAGGTCTGAGCTATATACAGGCAAAATATTATTATAATAAAAGCATTTTTAACAAAAGAAGAACATTTTGAAAAAAGGTTATTCTAAGTTAATTTTTTGCCAAAATATTGTATTTAAATAATTTTTTTTTTATCAAAATGTCCTTAAAACTATTTTATATATGTATTCTAATCTAAGTGATACTTAATATCATGAACATTATCCATTTATGCGCCTTTTTAAAATCACGGTTCCGAACATAGTCGGATACCTTAAAAAGGATTTAACAAGATTTATAAATTTTTTTCAAACAGTTGATTAAAGTTCTGTCAATCCAAACATTTATATTTAAATTTATACTATTTCAAATCTCTATTAACGAATTCCTTATAGGAATTTTTTTTTAAAACTTTATGTGTATATAATATATTTAGAATAACATAATTATTAATAAAAAACAAAAACTGTTTTATAATTTAAATGTTTAGAAGACTTCAGTGAAAGAAAAACCACATCTATATATAAATATATAGATTGCGCAAGAAGTTTAAATATAGCTCCACCGAAAGATACCCCGAAGCTGTTATCGTAGTTTGGGGACAAGTAAAAACATATCATTTGGGTTTTCCTTCCATATAAAGAAAATTGAAATCATGGCTTTTTAGGAGCAATTATCTCCATTTTAAAGTGCCTTTCAGAATTCGTCATTAACAGAGACTTTTGTCGGTCACTGGAAAAGGAGAAGACAAGAATTCTTGATTGTCTGGTACTTGTATAGTAAATTCTAACGTAGATTCGAAAATGAAAGGGCTGTCGGTGAGGAAAAGGTCAATGCTTTCATGTGACCAAGTGATAAACGTCTCATCTACGAGAACTAGGTTACCACAAACAGCCATTTTTGGACACTGCGTAATAGTGGCAGGCTCTGTACGAGAAGCAATGTCTGTAATTTATTTGGAGGATGCCCAGTTAGTTAAGGATTGCGCTTACGTATTATCACAACTAGGTTAGATCAACTCAATTTTTAAACGCGTTCGTTGGATCGGTTTTCTTTGGTGGAAACTTTGTGACTATCACATTTAACATCGATTAGGGTCGACAGAAAAGGATAAGTCATTTGGTGAATTATAGAAATTTTGTGCCACGGTGGCGACAATGTATAAGTATTGTTCAAATAAACAATACTAAGCTGCTTTTCACATTTTTCATTAAACAGCATTATGTATCAATAGTATCAGATTGGTGTAATTTTAGTTAGGGTTTCTTTCCCGGGAAATCGTAAGATTTTCGTACTTTTTTGTATTCCCGAGAATTATACTTCAATCCCTGGGATGGCACAGGGCTTGAATGATCTTTGAGATAACTATTTTTGACTTGAATGTGGATTTCAAACTCGAATGTAAATTTTAATTGCTTAAGGTACTCGACAACTTGCGACAACTTTTTTTTTTTTAAAAAAAATGAAGGTATGGTTTTTTTTTTTTTTTTTGGTGATTCTTAGAATTATTTAGTACGTTTTAAGAAAAATATGCTAAAATTAAGAAGAGAAAAAGATTACTATTACCAAAAAGGGAAAAATTGTTAAAAATTTACAAAAAATTACATAACCGGAGCCCATTATGTACAAAAAGTTTATGAACAAATTTTCAGTTTTTCAACTTCTATGTATTACTTTGCTACTCATTTTTGGAATGACCTTCAGGATAAGAAATATTTTAATTTTTACAAAAACTAGAGCACTTTATCTTAGTTATTATATGAAATTGCTTAAAAAAACAATGATAATAAATAATGTGTATAATAATAAAATAGTGATTGATAAATCTGAAGGCTAAAGCACTTCTACTATTATACTGAACGTACACAAAAAATTTCACACAATTATTTTCAAAACTCTTTGAGAAATCGCTGTCTTTGTTAAAGCATTTTGAAAAAAACAATTTCGAGTAAAACGTATTCTAAAGCATGACATCTTGCTTAAAACAGTGGCATCTGCTTTTACTAAAACACTTGTAGTTTTTGTTCCAGAGAATGGAAAATAATAAACATGGTATTTTTATATAAAAGGCTAATAAGATAGCCTATAAAATAATATCATACAAAAAATTTGTCAGTTTTTAGCAAAATTTTAGGGTAGTCGGATATCATAAAACTACTATTACTAAATATCTAATACTTCAAACTGTTATTTAATTAATTTTTATTTATTTAATTTGATACTCTTCTTTATTATGAGCTATTTTATTGAACCAGAAATTTGAAGAAGGGATGAACCCTCAAACTGTTTGGGGAGAATATTTTTAAGCTATCTCGCAAATTTTCTTATTTATTATTTTTCTTAACCAAACTTTCGTGTGAGATTCTTTCATTAATATTTATTTATATTTATGTAACAATAATATAGCAATTCTATAAACAAGAAGTCGGTTATTCCAATACAATCATTCATATTTTTACCGTACCTAATCGTTCAGAAGCAAATAAATTCTTATGTATTTATATTAATATTTATTTCTTAGTAGCAACATTAGTGAAATAATTGATTCAACTTCGACTGATTAAATTTCTAACGCCTGTGTGGGAGTCAAAAAATGAGCATTAATTTTAGTAATTATTTTTTACATGAGAATTCTTTTTCGAAAACTTTTAATTTACAAATTCCTTATTTGTAACATTTTTCCATGTTGTGAACAATTTTTGCTTTTAGAGGTAAAAGTAATAAAAATTATTAAAAAAAAATTACAAATTTTAATTTAGGGAAATATTTTTTCTCTGTGTATATGATAAAATTAAAAATGAAAAATCTCGGAGCGGTAGCAGCATTTGCAAAATAAAGATAGTATGTGGCATATTTATTTATTATAAACTAAGTAAATTCTATTGTATTCTAATTCATAATAATTTCTTTCTTCAGAATAGCTATTTATTCCTCTGAAATACTTCTTTCTGCAGATTTCGTTTCGTTTTGTTTTGTATTTTTTAACTCAAGTTATAAATGCTTTAATTTTGGAATTTATATGAATCCTTATTTTATATAATTATTATTAATATTATTTTCAAATAACTAATTTTAAAAACTTTTATGGGCTCCCGGGACTCCTGGGAACAACAATTACATTCCCGGGATTTCCTGGGAATGGGAAACCCGGGAAATCAGAAACTC
This sequence comes from Trichonephila inaurata madagascariensis, assembly GCA_019973955.1. Taxonomy (NCBI): domain Eukaryota; kingdom Metazoa; phylum Arthropoda; class Arachnida; order Araneae; family Nephilidae; genus Trichonephila; species Trichonephila inaurata. The sequence continues at coordinate 78,122 of BMAV01025412.1, forward strand.
TAATTTTAGTCCTCAAGCTAATTTGTTATATAGCTTAAGTTGTTAATATTTTAATAACTAAATTTAGGCTTAACTTTTTTTGCAAGAATGGATAAATTTTTTCTACACATTTAAAATTTGGCAGGCATGTTTGTTTTCCTGAGTAAGATCCACAAAAAACAGGTTTTGGGGAAACTGATTCCCAAGAAGGGCTGCGGGAACATTACAGATAAAAAAAATCACCGTTTTTGAATCATTAAACGTGCAGACTTCAAATATGTGTGACCAGCATGTTTTCTTTTTGTTCCCGAGTAGAGTTCCACAAAGAACGGGTTTTGTAGAAATCAAAGGGGAATTGTAGGGATGTTTTAGACAAAAATTCTCATTTTCGGACTATTATATCTACAGCCTTGAAATTTGGCAAGCATGTTCTTTTTGTTTTATTGTTGTTGTTGAGTAGAGATCCGTTAAGAAAGGATTTTGCAGAAATCGTCTTCCATAGAAAAGTAAGAAATAATATTTGAACATTCGACTTATGTTTGATAATATTTACATATTGACTGATAGATAAACAGAGGAAATATCGTCAATTAAGGGATATTTATTTATTTATATTGCGATTTTATTTGCTAAATTTTTCTCTTCTTAGAGTATAATTTGCTATTCACTTAAATTTATTCAAACAGTTAAGTCTTGAGCTAATAATTTTGTCTTATCCTTCCATCTCTATTGTTATATTTTTCAATTCACCCTTGCAAGATAAGCTGGTATACTTGCTAGTATATAAATATATTACTTTATTGCTTACTTTCATGCACTTTTTAGTTGGAGTTTTTTTTCTGTAACGTGAATTTTCTTTTAATAAATAAGTAAATTTACAAAAATAATATATTAAATGTATCCAAAATAGCATTTCTCTGCTAATTAGAAATAAGCTTTAGTTTTCAAAGAATAAAATCTTCTGAATTAGAAAAGTAGATAAAAATGCGTTATATATTTATTATTCACTAATTGTTTTTCAACATGAATAAAAAATGTTTTTGCACTTTTTTGGAGAAATATATTTTTTTCATAATTATAAAGAAGATTTCAATAATACATATTTCGAAAGACTGCTTCTGTTAATGATTCTTCTACAACAAGTCATAGCATGCTTTAGTTGTATACATAAACAGAACAAAAGTCACTTGTCATACAAAAATATATATATATATTTTATTTTCAATTTATGTTATTACTTCTAATGATATTTAAAGTATGCTACCGGAATTTGACTCAGAGGAATGCACGAGTTTGACCCCCCCTTCGCCTCACAAACTAAAATCAGCCGATTCTACTTGTATTTTGAAAATACCAGAATGAAATAATGTTTAAAAAACATTTAATTATTGCTGAAATGATGGATTCGAACCATAAGAGTAGTTTACCGCTATTTTAACAGCAGAAAAAGTCCATAGAGCCCTGTTATTCGAATTTCAAAGAGCTAGTATCTCTTTCTCAACACTGATTGGCAGATTAATTACAGGTAAACAGAAAATTAAGGGTGTGAAGCTTTCAACACGTTAGATATTTTTCGAGAATATCCCTTCTGATGTCATCTAGAAGAAGAGCATGCGTAAACAAATATCAGGCACAGTTAGGGGTGCTGAGTAACTTGCGTAAAAAAATGAAATTAGAGCACTTACATGTGTTATAATGTAAACGGTGATATGCGATAATTGCGAGTGACGAAATATGGTCCAGAAAACCTGATAATTGTAAAATTGAAGGCATTACATTTAATAACCCTCATCTCGTGTTATGGTTTTCTAGATTTTGTTTGCTCACTTAATTGCTCACAGTATATAGTTCCTTCTTTTAATTGCCGTATTTTACTCAAGATAACATTTTATTTATGAGTTTCAAAAGTTTGTTTGTTAATAAAATGCCTTTTTATCTATGCTTCAGCAAATTCTGATATTTGAGACGGTATAAATATTTTAGCAATGAATTCATGAATACAAATATAAGAATGAGGTCAAGTAACAACGTGTTCCATTATCTGTTTAAAACCTTTTTCCGAATGTTAAAGTCAATACAAAAAAGAATCTTCCTTTTTTAAAAAAATTCAAGAGTTTGACGTGCAGTTTTGTTACAATATATCTATCAATAGCTCCAAATAAATAGGTTATAATTAAACCTCATTTATCTGAGTCTTATATCCTCGTCTCTCTGTCATGTTTTTCCTTTTAGGGATAACAAATGAATAGTAACCTTGCCCCTCAAATTTGGAGTACAAAGCATGCAGTGAAACAAATATTTATTAATGGGAATTCCGTAAAAAAGCTTTTTCAAGTATTCATGAGCCTTTACTTCCCGGTAATGACGCAACAAAGTGCATTGACTGCTTGATTTGTGTTACATTATGAAGCAACACTAGGGCTACTGGTGATGAACCTCGTATTTTTGAGCCACGGTCAACTGATGGGGACGACACCTTAGTCTGCAACTTCCTCTCCAAACTTCCAACACTACGCCAACGGGAGGACATTAACATTAACAGATTTAATATGCAGCAGCTTCTCACACATCGGTGGGTCTTCAATGGCATCAGAACTTAAAGCCGTTACTTGAGAATGCAGGGCCCAAGTTCATGATTCTTACCACTTGGCCAAACTAAATGCATGACTGTGTGTGCCATAACTTATTAAAACTATAATATTTATCATATTAGACTAAAAGTTTCACTTGATTACGCGATCCATATCTTTTAACAGAGAGAGAGATGGGAGTTTTGTATTAAACAAGTTCTTTCTTCTCTCAAGCAAGTAATATAAAAAAAAATAAGTCAATTCCAATTTTTAAATTAAATTTGAATGGATGAATAGAAAGTATTTTATTAGCAATTGAAAATTTGAGCAAGCTATATATACATATGTGTAATAATTCCCTCTAACATACTTTTAATTAACTCTTTAATGATCTATAAATAATCTTTTTTTTAATTCTTAGGTTTAAAAATAAACATTGTAATCTTAATCGTAATCGGCTAAACCGATTTCAGTATCCCGCACATTCTAGCCAATCAGAACTACTATTACGTAATAGTCACGCGCTTGTGCTCTGTTGGTATATAAAAACAAAAATCTGATGTATTTGCGCTCTTTTTCTCTGCTAGCCGCCATAATGTGAGATTGTAAATACTTGCAGCTTTCTTTGTCTTTGTGTTGTGTCCTCCAAAATGCCACTGTCTATTCAATGTGAACATGTAACATAATTGTGCTTTAATCGGCTGATGTGTGCTCATAATAAAAGAGGTAAAGCTATTCTGAAGACGTCATTATTAAACCAAAGTGGATAATCACATACACCGGCCAACACGACTTCAATCTATTTCATATATATATAGGGAGAGAGGGAAGTATAATAGTAGGAAATGAAAAAAGAGCATGACTTATTTGCATTGTTGTAACAATGAACATCCAGTTTGGCTGAAAAACAAGTTTTCGACGCCAACTTATGTCATTGTTTTAACAGTTACATTGTTACTACAATGGAGACAAATCTAAGTTGGCGTCGAAAACCGAAAAAAATTTAATTTAATTAATGAATTAATATTTGAAAAAACTACATTAACATCAAGTGTCATCCACTACAAGCTTAAAAAAATTTATTTGAACTTGAATGGATGAATAGAAAGTATTTTATTAACGATTGAAAATTTGAACAAGATGTATATAAATATATATAGAGAGAGAGAGTGAATTAATAGTAGGAATTAAAAAGGCATCTCAAGTTAACTGTTTTGATAGTATTGGATATCACTAAAGAGAAAATTAATATATCTTGCAGAAAATCTATTTTTTTTAAAATAGCAAAACATATTGTTAGCTCATATTTTATCACATCAAACGCGTAAATTTTAAACAGCATAATTTTATTCTATTCTTTTTTCGGCCTTTTTAAATAAATTCTTATTTGTAAAACAAGATAAAATATCCCATTTTTAAAAAAGAGTAAGTACAGTATTGCAATCTATTAAAAAAGATTTTCTTCCCTCATTAATCACTCGATGTTCAAATGTCAAACCAGACAAGATCAAAAGAAAAGTTGAATAAGTTGAGTTTATGCATATTTGTATTATTTTATTTAAATATCTTTTGTATAGAAATATAGGGAGAAAATAAGCTGACCCGGTAAAGATGGCACAGAAAAGCTGATACCGCCTCCAAATATAATGAAAGAAAAGAAATTTGATGTGCATGCTGGTTATTTAAGACGGCCAGTCTCCATTGAATTATACAGGCTTTTCCTCGTTTTCGGTGGCATTGCTTTTAAGATTGATGAAAGCAATTACTTTAAATAATGCGAGCTGTGACAAAAGGAAGTTTTTACATTGATGTTCTTTTTGCATAATTTTTAAGAAATTAGTGGCATATTTAAACTATTATGGTTTAATGTTGAGTTAATCTTTTATTTAGTAAGAAAGTTGTTAGGATTGTTATGTGTTTTTAAGTACAAAGCCACCTCCAAAAACCATGATACATATTATATATGCCTCTGCCCCTCTTTATATATATCAGATACTGTTTTCAGTATCCATTCAATATGATTCAGGATTACTGGATGATAAAGAAACTATACATAGGAGGTTTGACACACACACACACACACAAAGAAACGAGACTGGTCCAATAAATCATTGTTCTTACAGAATGAGTTTTCCGTGACAGTATCACCTTTAAAATAGTTCCCTTCAGCATTCCCACACGTCTGCATTCGGTACTACCATTGCTGGTAACAGTTCTGAAACGAGGTTTTTGGAAGTCCCTTTAGGAGATTTTCCGTTTTTGACTGAACCTCTTTAACTGAGGTAAAATTGGTTCCCTTTCAGCAAGATTTAATAGTAAGAAATAAAAAAAAGTCTCATGGGGCAAAGTCAGGTGAATAAGGAGGATGCCCCATCACAATAATGTTTTTGCAGGTCAGATACTGCTTGACAGATAGGGCCGTGCGAGCGGATGCATTGTCTTGGTGCAACAGCCATCCATAACTTCCCAATTCTGACCTTTTTTTTCTAATATTTTCACGGTCTTTTTAGTACTTCGAAGTAGTAGTGTTGATTAATAGCCTGACCACTGATATGAGTGAGAACCCATTCATACCACGAATTTTGGCCATGTTTTGGTAAGTAATCGCTCTCCTTGGGTGCCCAGCAGGTTCATCAACTTCCACACTGACCCTTCCCCCTGAAAGCCTCTTATACTACACACACACATGTACAGCTGACACAGTTTTATCTCCATAAGCCTCGGTTAATATTTGGAATATTTTCGTCTCTGATTTCTTGTTTTACTAGGAACTTGATGTTGATTCGATATTTTTCCGGCAGAATGCAGTTGTGCGCGTTCAGTCAATGACGCAGTACTCCTAACTGGTGAGATCGATTAAGGTGAAACTGGTCACATGGATAGAGGAAGGGCGTGGGATGAGGTCACCAAAACAGTTTTTGCCAACTCCTCTCTTTTTTTAAGCTACACACTTAATCTCATTTTTTGTGTCATACCTTGTTTATATATATATATATATACATACTTAAACTCAAATATAAACATTAAATATCTCCTCAGATGCTTAAATTTTTCATCAGGAAATGAACTACCTGGTTGTTAGATTCCCACCTCGTCTTAAATCCTTAATTGAAAGCCTGTACAATACTTTTCCGTACATTTTCTGTGTATGAAATCAAGACTGGTATGTATAATTAAATATAATAAAGTGCACAGGAAAAAAACAAAACAAAATAAGGATTCCTGATGCATATCCCTCAAATTTAGAAATCCTTTTTAAACGTTTCTAGAGATTCGCACGCTTATAACAAGGGGCTATCCGCGAGGTCTATTTATCTAACTCGGGATTTCTTCTGTCCATCCAAATTGGCAACTTCAGCCAGAACAGCTACATCCGAACACATGAACATTTCTACCAAATAATATATAAATAGTCACAGGGATATACAGAATAGGAATGACTGAACAATATTGTCATGTCAACTATTGCTTGAATTATATTCGCGAAGCTACCTTGAGAGTTAGCAGATTTAGGAAGATTTCTCTTTCAGATTTTACAGTGATTCCATCTCATTCAGATAAGAACAAATTGGTTTTTACCCTTTAGCTAGTCTTGTCCGTATATCACGTAACGTTCTAACGTTTAAATTAATTCATATAAATTGTGGTGAAAACTTGTTTCTAATAATTTCGTGCTCGATTTAATGGCTTCTTAATCCATGCTGCGTTCGGATCTTCCGGGAACCTCAACGATCAGAGAAATTTCCACCCCACCAACATGAGGTGGAAATATAGCGACACGCTCAAAGATGTATATTTAAAACAAACATAAGAACATTTTTAAAAATGGGAAAGGAGAGCAAATGAAACCCATCGCTTTAAAACTTTTTTTCTAATTATTTAATAATATTCTAATAAAAAATTTAGACTAAATTTGAGTATCTGTAATTAGAAGCCCAATAGATGGGAGACTGAAAACTTTTTTCTATATTATACTTATACAAAGGTACACACAGTTTTAATTAAATCAAATTTTTTTATTTAATGCCTGCCGAGTTACTATTTTTTTTTTAAATCTATAATACAATACCTAATTTGACAATAAAAATGTAAACTACACTGTACAATACATATCGCAATTCATCATTTTCATCAGCATTTCTAACTGGATAGTATACTAACTTTTTCTATAAAGTATTCCGAGTTCTTACATAGCTTTAGTAAAATAATAAATACCATGGTCTGATAAAAAATTAATGAGTAGTTCAATTAAAAACGGAATTCAGGAAGTATTAATTATATTTTAATTAAAAAAAGGCGGAAAATATTTTATTGTAGTATTGTGAAAATGTCCACACGATACTTAAAAATAAAAAAGCTAATAAAACACACAATAATTTTAACGAGCTAGTCTACATTGGGAAGGAAAAGTATGAAAGATATATAAATAAAAAAAAAATTGATTTAAATACAAATATATTTGTAAAATTAGTAATATAAATAACGTTACAAATCCATACCATTGCACATTATTGGAAACGAAACACACGATCAACAATGATTAATTTGAAACTTATTCGCCTTTAACAAATAAGATTATTATCAATAAGTATCGAGACAATTACTTAATATTTTCCTAGTATTTTTGATTTTAAGTTTTTATCCTTTAAGAGTTATTTCATGTATCGCTATCTTCAGTGATCTTAAAATCATCTGAACTGACGTTGTATCCCTCAGTGTTACGAGTACATTTCAAAATATACATCATTTACTAATTGTTGGAATCTCTGTTAGTCGAATTTTTCCATTTTTTTACCACTCTTCCTGGATTGAGTACTTTCTCAGTGTCACGTAATTTATTTTCTGTTTTTCTGTAATCAAAATCAAAATCTTTTGATAGTTGATTTGTCGAATCGGCCGCTTCTCGCGCCAAGTGTTTTCTCGCCAAATCGATAAATGCTCTAAATCTGGTAACTCTTCTGAATTTGTTCTCCAATGAAGGAGAAGTCATTTTTGACAAAAACGCGCCAAATACGCGGTTTTTCTAAATTTGGCGGAGAAGCGGCCGGTTCGACAATTTCACCCTTTTGATAAACGAAGATGATTTTGATTGCTTAATTTATTTTTATTGTAGTATCAAAATAAAGTGAAAGAAATGCAAACTGTTTATTAATAATTAATTTAATTAATAATTCTAGTTAAAAATTAGAGGCTACATAAGAATTAATGAGATTGTTAGGATTCTAAATGCCTTGTTTAAATTAATTTATATGAAACTGAGAGAAGGCGATAAACCGAAAAGAATATCATTCTCAAACTTGGGTCGAATCAGTCACTGGAATTAATTGTGGAAAATCATAAAAATTTTAATTTATTCTTTAAATATATCTAAATGGGTAGTGATAATTTATTTTAATTAATTCAAATAAAACTTATTTAATTTATTTTGCAATTCGTTTTCTATCAATGTAATCAAAATAAGAACCGACATGCACATTTAATACTTTAAACAATAAAATTGTTATTACTTATGCCTCCTGATCAACAGTAACATCAGATCAAGGCCCACGAAATTCTTCGCGGCAAGGGGCTTAGATTTTTACCCCTGTCGTTAGCCGTAGCTCTATGCTTCGCTCGGCTCCACCCCAATTTTGAGGGTGAACACTCTGGGGGTAGACAGGGGCCTCCCACCTCTCTTCTTCTTCCGCGAACCTCACGAGAGTACTTGTGGCTCGATGGCTATTTAGAGTACCCCCTGTCGCAAAGGTGCAATACAATTGCAAACATCCATGTCTTCACCAGAATTCAAACCCAGGCTCTACGATGCAGCAGTCAGCGTCACTAACACACTATACCAGATGGGCAAATATTAAAAACTTGCAAGTATCTAAAATTTGAGAGCACTGTACTAAAGTGATTAAAAATTATCTGCTTTCATTTTTACCTATTTTTTTTAATATATTGAGATCTCTCAAGAATTAAGACAAAAATATTAAGTAAAGAAACACAAACAACTTTTCTTTTCTTTTTGTTTTAAATCAACACAATTATTCATTCCTCAAATTCGTTTTCTCAACACCTTTTATACATGTCTGTTATTTTGAACTGAAACATAAATGTAATTGCTTTTATACTGTTTTAAAAGTACTAGAAAATGATTGAATCTTAATTTTTTATTTCAAACAAGACATATATCTCAAACTAATGAATCTTTTCGAATGAAAAGTTTTTAGATTTAGAATGATCTTTAGAAAAGAACTGAGTCATTAGATACCAAAAATAGCATTTTCATGTTATAGTATACAAATGTATTTTCATGAACACTTTTCTCAACATTAAAATAATGTTTGTTTGTTTTTCAAAAAATAATAAACAATAGAAATTTTGGTTTTAAAATAAATTTAGCTTAAAAGTAAAATTTCTTAAATAAATAAAAAAAGATTTTATTGTTAGGAAAAAAATCAAATCGAACGCAACGAAAAAAAATCTGATGCAGTTTACGATGCAACAAAATTTACATTCAACATCAGACACATAAAAAAGAACGACATAAATGAACATGACAGCTGTAATCTTCTCTGCCTAAATTTAAATTCGAACTATTGTCAGGATTTTCTATGCAACGTTTCAGCAGAGAAAAAGAAACTTCAAATCCGTCTTGTTCATTCTGTATCTCTGACCTTTATTTCCTCCAGGTGCTGAAGAGATCAAACGTACTCAGAAATAAACTAACTAATCACAACTATTTGAAAGATAGCATCAAAGATCAAATCATTTTTTGTAGCAGATTTCATTTGCTGGATTACCTACTTCACGGTTTGACACAAAATAACAGTTACCTGACTTCGTAAAGCCACAAGTCATTCACCCTCCTTGTGGAACTGGAATAAAAATTTTGTGCAATGGTAAATCAAGGTTATAGCTAAACCGAGGTAAAAATTCTCTTTTCTAACAGATAGCAATTGTAGTTAGTTGTTTTTTTTTCGTGGTTAAGGAATAACATATAGACATAATTTTCGATATCATTTTGAATATATAGATGCCCAATTAAATTATGCAACACTAAGGTTTTCCTGTGTTGGGTATTTATATCTGTTCTAATAGCTTTTGATAAGTAAAAAAAGTAAAGTGGAAAACTTATCGAGCATTTTTATGTTTTATAAATACAATTAAGGTTTCTATTTCTCAAGGAGAATTACGAGTAACAGCTTTTTCCAAGACTTTTATTAGTTTTTTTACCATCTCAAAAGTATTAACAAAAACTATAATATTAGTTTTATTTATGCACTTTATTACTCTATTAATGTTGTAAGTTATATAAAATTTAGTTTTTTTATACATTGCAATAGCATTTAATTGCATATTACATCATTATTATATGTGTGCAGTTGAATTAAGGATTTAAAAAGTATTTACATTAAAATTTTACAATGCTTTTTCCAAATGGTCTCTCTTTAATATGAAGTTCGCTTATAAAGATATTGTAATTAAATGTAAAAAACAAGTAATATAAAAAAAAATTAAGTCAATTCCTACTTAGGTCAACAAATAAAATTTTTTATTTTAGCTATTTTTTATTAAATAGTTACAATTAATATCAATATGTATATACATATGACAAAATCACAATATTAAATGATAAAATGGAAGGCGATTTTCCTGGTAATTTTCCATTTTTCTTTCTACATACAGTATTAGACTATTTTTTTAGTTTATTTCTATTTATTCATTGATTAAATTTAATTATTCTTATAAAATAGTATATAGTAAAAAATAAATCATAATCTCAGAAATTAGGCCATCCCAGGTGGAATTCGAACCCACGGATTTCCAACGCACTATCCATTGCGTTACAGGGACACAACGAACGATTTTCCTTTCTTTATATGCTGTTCGTTTATTATTTTTGTTGGTTACTATTTATTCATTTTTAATTTAATGAATGAATTAATATTTGAAAAATGTATTAACATCAAGTGTCATCCACTAAAAGTTTAAAAAAATGTGTCTGAACTTGAGTGGATGTATAAAGAATATGTTATTATTGATTGTGAAAATTTGAACAAGATATATATATATATAGGGAGAGTGTGAACAAACAATGGGAGTTGAAAAAAGACCTACTTCACTTAACATATTTTCTTAAGATTGAAAGATTAAGAAATAGTTCACTGCCCATCACGGGACATGACATCAATACATGAGCCCAATCCCGTGGAAACACGCCGTATGAGACGATTTATTAATAGCCAACCCCTTCTGTCGCGGGGAGAGCTGATCATCAACATTTATTCTCTCTTTCATTCGGTGTGTGAGGGAAAATTCATTTATTCAACTAGTATCAGTGGCAGTGAACATGTTTAGCGTCATCGCGCGCGTGCCCTTCCAATGAAGGTATACGTGTCATTTACACATTTTTCGAATCATTTGTTTAAGTAAACACAGTCACATCGATTATGAAAAGTTGATTCTCCAGTCAAGCTGGCTCGGTGTTCCATAAATATGCTTCTTTCAGTATGCGCTTCTTAGGTCACCCCCAAATGTCTTGGTGGTCCCCCGGTTGATCGCGATCGACTTAATGCCCGTCCCTGTTCTAAAGCAGTGCTAGTCTTATTGGCAATATATTTCGTTATTTTAAATCTCTGTTAATTGATGAAGGTGACACCTGAGATGGCCCCTCACTCTCCTAACTTCCACACCATGCTATTGTGGGGACTTATAACCACGAAAAATTTAACGGGCATCAGCCCTTATACACTGCCCTTATATGAGTCGAACTCGTGACTCATTGGCTCGAAGTTTATGCCCCCATGACCATATATATATATATATATATATATATATATATATATATATATATATATATATATATATGTCGCAGGAAAATGATGAAATTAGGACTTTCACCGAATTCGTAAGGGAGATGATCAATTCACGCAGGATGCTAAAATAACGTCTCTTTGAGGTCATTTCCCTTATGTAAGTAAGTGATTTGATCAAATCTCCGAACTGTTTTAGTGAAATGATGAAATGAACAAGTCAGCCATTTTTTTAAAGATATGGGGTTGATATTTAGGGGATCAATAGTACTACCTATATGGCTAGGAAGTACAAGGACTCGACCCTCCATGTGTCTCTCCCCACATCCCTTAGGGATTTCACATCATCCCTAAGGGATAGGATCAATTGACGGGACATGTTAAAATAACGTCTCTTCAAGGTAATTTCCACGATGAAAGTAAGTGATTTTATCAAACCTGAACTGTTTCAGTGAAATGATGAAATGAACTAGTCAGGATTTGCATTGGCAAAATGCTGTCCATAGGGGGGGGGGCGGCGACACCCGAGGGGTCGAATCCTTGTACATCCTAACCATATAGGTAGTACTATCGATCCCTTAAATATCAAACCTATATCTTTAAAAAAATGGCTGACTTGTTCATTTCATCATTTCACTAAAACAGTTCGAGGATTTGATTAAATCACTTACTTACATACGGGAAATGATCTCAAAAAAACGTTATTTTAACATCTTGAGTGAATTGATCATCTCCCTTAGGGATTCAATGAAAAAGTCCTCATTCCATCATTTCATCATTTTTTTTTCATTATATATATATATATATATATATATAACAGTATTTTAATACGAAATAGTTTTAATTTCTATATTAAGTAAGTAGCTTTTATTCCTTTTTTTTTTGCTATAATTTTATTCAATAATATCATTAGTGTATTTTATTTTCTAATAATAAAATATTTATTGTATTTCCTCCTTTCCTTATATCCCAGTAGTATAGGCAAATTTCAGGTGAAGGTTGGCTGGTCTCAAAACATTGTTTCAACCTACATCCCTAAGGCCAAGTGTTTGCTATTATACTATACTGTGGCTAATATTTCTTACTATACTGTCTAGTTATACTTAGGAATGTAAATATTTGTATATATTATTGTTATTGGGAATTATATATATATAACACTTATATATTAACTCTAATGTTAAGATTGCCATTAAAAAATGAAAATGTTGAGCAATAATATTTTTCTGTCCTTAGGACTGTTAGAACAATATATTTGACATAGAAGATGTCTACAAATGCTTTACATATATGCAACAGTAGAGTTGATAAATAAGATTTATTAACATTTAAATTGTACTGACGATCTCATAGACTTTTACAGAAAATTAAAGGTAATAGTATGCATAATAATACACGAGATTAAAAGGACTTTAGTATGTATAGCTTTATTATATATACTGCTTTTATGCTTAATCTTCTTAAAAAATATTTATACTTGGGAGATATTTCTAGAAATAAAATGATGTATAATGTTGATACTATATTTTGGTTTTACTAGCTTATTAAAAGTAGTATAATTTAATGTATTGTTAAGATTTTTGATTGAAATCTTAATTTAATGTATTATTAGGACGTAAATTTTTCTGAATAAAATAAGTTTCATACTTTGTCTTATGTACAGGAAAATCAAATAAGCATTTCTCTGTACATGTCAATGAGTCTGTTCTGTACATGTTTCTCTGTACGTTAAGAATATCTAAGTTTCAGAGATATAGTATAACACAGATGCATGTGGTAACCACTTCAACTTTTATTAATAATTGTACTTTTTTTTTCTAAGAAAACATACTTGCAAATATGATTTTCCCTAATATTAAATAAATTATAAATTTCACTCTTAACCAACCTTTCTCAAACAAAAAAAAAAGAAATATCTAAAAATATTGAACTTATTGAAAGAAAAGTGGTTTATTTTACAAGTATATATATATATATATATATACGAAGAAGAGAGAGCAAATCTTGTAAAAAACAACACAAGTCTAATTGACCATATCAAAATCAGAGAAAATGATTATAAACTACAAAGCGCTTGAATTAATCCTCTTCCCCATTTAAAGGACCTTGTTATTCTATCATACTTAATGCCATTGGTCATTTTGTTGCATTAAAATTCAATGGATAGGAGATAGCGGTACACATTTATGACTTTCTACGGCACAGAAAAACATCGAAGTCATATAAACTATTCTTTAGTTTGTTGACTATGTTGTTTAATAACTATCAAACTGTGTCATTAGCCTCTAGCGGTAATGAATTCGAGGACAATGACATAGAAATATTGTGCTTCCTTATTTAAAAAATTAAAAACCACAAAACAACACTCTTATTTACCACACTCTGATTTTCACAATTTGTGCACACATATTTTATGAATCGAAAAAAAAATCTTATTATTTATTTAGGAATATTCGATTGTTATCAATAATAAAACTGGATGGGATTTTTATGTAAAAATTCAATTTTAGTAGTGATAATACCTTATTATACGTATAGTGGTATTTTTTATTTAAAATTTCTTTAATATTACAGGAAAAAGTGTGATTTTTACATAACTCATCATTAGAGATAATGATTTTTTATTGAGTGGTAGTTTTTTTTACTAATATTGCCTTTTTTCATGTAATTTGAATTTCTTCAGTATAAAAAAAGTTCTAATGTCGAATTTTCTTTGATATTTTTCTGTACAGTTTATTTTTCCTGTTACTTGATATAAATAGTCGGCTCTATCCCAGTGAACGGTACGCTATTTTGGCGATTTTTTTGGCGCCATTTCTCGGGCGATACTCTAGCACGAAGATACATCGACCTACATACTTGGCGTGTGCTTTGCGGAGTCGCGTTTCGCCAATAGTCGCCAAAAACAAGATGGCGGACAAGGAGCGTACCGTTCACTGGGAATTAACCAAATAGTCATACCAAGTTAAAGAAGACATACTCATCGTATATCATTTGCTCAAGAATATACGTAATATTCTTATTAAAACGTCAAAAAAATAATTTTTTAAAATAATTTTTTGAAAATTATTTTGTTTTGTAAGAAAATTACTCTCATTTATATGTGACAGACTGGAGGGATGCCTCAAAAAGATAATTTATGCTGTGAGATTAATTCTTGCTTTTATTACGTCTTTTGGTGTAATTTCATTCTGTTCTGTCATTTCTACTTCCAGGTTCATTTCCAGAAGTTTCTGCTAACAGATTAAGAATTGATAGGAACTGCATCTTCTAATTCTCTGTATAAGATTGTTTTCTATAGCAGTCGGAAGAAGAAATTGAATTGAATTTAGGTTGTGTGTTGGATATATTATTCTCTACCTTTATTATAAAGGCTGAGACTGGATTGAAAGTTCAGATGCTATGAATCTAGATTTAAATGTAAACCTTAGATGAATTTTAGTTAAAATTTTTAATCCTCTTTTTTTTTACCTAAATTACCTTGTATTTTCCTCAACTGGAGACTCCTTTCTTCTTTCTAAGCTAAGAATTATAAATACTTCTTGTTGAAATAATAGAGCTGTTAAGTTTTCTAGTATCTTTATGTTTGTGACTATGGTTAGAGAATGGTGTGTATGGTTGTATCTGAACGAATTGGTGTTAGAGAATATCCGATGTTCTCGGCTCCATTGCGAATGAGTTGTCTTTTGTACTCAAATCAATGGCACGCAAACAGCTCGACGTCTGGCATCATACATACCATTCTTTTTTTAGTCTTTTATAAACTGTTATGCCATGGTAGTATAGTGGTCATGGTCACGAACTCGTGGCCGATGTGTCATAAATTTGAATCTTAGCCTCATTGATGACCTGACTCGAGGAAAGGATGATGCATATTAAATCTGCTGTGGCTCAAAGTATCACGTTGCGCTGGCGTAGAACTTTGGTGAGTGGGATGTCAGTACAGGTGTCGTCCGTATCACTTGACCACGGTTTAAAATTACGAGGTCCGTCGAATAATTTGAATTTGAAACGAGCTGAATACATTTTAATAAAGAATGGAAATCCATAGTCATTTTTAAAAAAAATATTAAACCTTTTATATTACAGAGTTACATATTTCGATATTTGCAAGTCCATAAATACTTTAATTTTCAAAAATTCTTGAAATTTTTTTAAAAATAGTACAAGTATTCCTTTTATTTCGTTAAAGAAAAGAGAGAAAAAATCAATTCATAAAATAATTGATCCTGCTCTTTTTATTGTTTTAAAAGAGCCCTTACATTAAACTCTTAGAAATTTTTTAAAAAAATGGTTGATTATAATTATAGGAAATATTTAATGAAAATTTTAATCACAGTCAATGAAGTTTTTATTCACTAAATTTCCAACAGGCAAACCTTTTCCACATAGATTGAAACATAACTGTATGAATGCTCTTCCAAATAGGTTAGACGTTTTCGTATAACAAATTATATTTAGCTAGACATATTTACGAATTTATTTGTGAGCTGTGCTTTAATTAATTGATTATTAATGAACGTGGCACTTTTAAGTTACACGAGGTGTCAGCTCGGGTGTTGTCCTCGTCACTTGACCATTGTTGAAAATTACGAGGTCCATTGCGCATTACCTTCGAATAGCGATGTTAATAATACTTTAAGACTATTGTCTCGATACGCCTTGTGACACGGACGATACTTGACCTCGTATCTCACTCTCGTAGCCTGTGACTACGCCAATGTGAGGATTTTCAGCTTCAATACATGTAACGTTCATCAGCACCGGCGAGTTCTTAATGGCACTAGAACTGGAATGTTCGACTCGAAAGAAACGATACGAAACTTAAGTTCATGACCGTAACCATTCGACGAACGAACGTGGCTTCAAAAATGCAGGCTTAAAAATTAACATGTTACTCAAAAAAACACAAACTTCTATATTCGAAATAAAAATATCTTTTTGAGGAAGTAAGGTTTGATATATTGAATTGAACACTAGGAATAGAAAGGAAAATTTATAATTTTTCTTCCGAAATTTTTCCAGACGTCCTGTTATGTAAACATTCCTTTATGTATAGTTATAAATGCCTGCCATGCTAATTAAATGTGAACTAGATACATTTAAAATGTCAGCTTGATTAATAATCTGAACTAATCTTGCCACAACCTCTCTGAATGTAGAAAACCATTAGTTTGGAATAAAAATAAATCCACTGAAGCACAGAAACTTTCATCCGCGCGTTTAGAAAGTAAAGCTGCGATAAATTGTTTTTTTTCCCCTCTGTTAATGGAGTCAGGTGTTAATCTCGACATATTCATTCATTTTAAAAATCGATTTTTCGATTCGAAGAATTTGTTTACCTTTAAAACGTTTACAGCTGAATTATTCGTGTATCTTAGAGAACAAAAGTAATAATTGCCTTTATGCTTTTACGAAATAAAAAAAGGAATTTACTTAAAACCAAAATTATAGTTAAATACGCTAACTTGATTTAATCACTTATTTTATTAAAATGTGGGCTTTACATCATTAAAATCATCCGCCATATGATTGAAAGATAACTTTTTAAAACTTTTAACAAGTATCGTCTGCTAATAAATTATCATTATCAAAATATTTTAACAAAGCATTATACATGTACAAACTTTCGGATAATAAAAATTAGCAATAAAAAATAACATAATTCGAAAATAAGAAGCACTGCACATGTAAGGAATATTAAACATGTTTAAAACCTGAAAACCGAATTTTTTATGATAAAAATTCTATTTGCTTTCTACTTACGTAGGAAAGCTCATTTTTAGTTTCATTTATTTACTCTTACCGCACATGTAATGTTTTTTTGTATCTAAACTAAAACCGCATTCAAAAGTAGTAAAAATAATCAGTAAATGATAACATTCTTCATAAAACAGCAAGTATCACACACTTTTAAGGTTGCGATTTCTTTAAAGAGGGAAAAAAGAATCTTTTATGAATTTTTTTTCTGCATACATAAAGAGGACGCGTATTTTGCATAGTATATTTTGTTGAAGTAAATTTGATGCAATTTAAAATCACAAAATGCGATAATAAGTACTTCATATTCGAAATTTCATTGACTTTTTTAAGAATCTTGGCAAATAGTATTACACAAAAGTTTTCTAAAGCTTTTAACCCAAATGGCTTTTCCCCATTCAAAAGTATACAAATGACAGGCTCATTTGAAAATCATTTCATATTTTTCACGATGCCACAATTCACAAGCAGAAAACTTATACTAAAACGGTGATTACCGGAAATAAAAACTAAAATTGTAACTGAGTTATTTTCTTATATTTGTACAATGAAACAAAATGGGAGTGAAAGGTGGAATAACTATCCTTTATTTGCGACCATTAGAATCCGGAAATGTGGTCACGTGAAAACAAATTTAAAATATAAAAGGAAGCTTTAGAATCTGATGCAAAAATTCGGCCTTTAGCTAGATTTAAATCTTTGCTATGTGATGTGTTTTTGCTGAAATTATTCGAAATTTAATGAATTGGAACTTTCTTTTAGTTTATAGTCGAATTTAGTTTGTCCATCTTCTCATGCTGTCAAAACCTTTTTCCTCCAGGTTGTTTTGTTTGAATCATGTCTTTTAATTACTATATTGTGAATGACAGTTTTAGCACGCTTTATTAACCAAGCTAATTCTCTTTCTAACTTACCAGTTCTTCGATAAAGTGAAAAAAAATTTCACTTTACATTCAGATAATTTTTTTACCCTGAGAAATCTTCAAAAAATAGTGGATAAAACAATTAAACTTGCGTACTTTTTATTGAAGCAATGCTTTCTCGAAATACTAATGGATAGTTTTATAATGATTCTGATAAGATGCCTATTATGCTAATTCTCTCAGGTAGTTTTACAATTTCTTAACACGGATAATTTTTTTTTACTTTTTAGAAGAATGGGTACATTTCAATGAATTGTAAGTTATTTTTATAGTTGCAATTACCACTCTAAGTATTTTACAATCAGTTTTAAATGCACACGATAAAAATTTCATATTCTATGTGTTTATCCAAAATACACTAATTCATTATTGATCTTATAATTGTTTATTCTACACTGTAATAATAAATTTAATTGATAAACTTCTTTCTAATATTAGAAACTAATTTTTTTATTTGTCAGCCTATCGTGAAAATATTCTTCTTCTTTAACTAATTTATTAAATCTTTGATTAATAAAAAATGTGTTCAAATTGAGCCCGTTCAACACATGTAATTAAAAACGAGTCAAAATGGATTCTAGCTGAGAGATAACTAATTATAATCGCGCTTTTCTCCTATATGCATTACACTTTCGCTGTGAACTCAATTTATTCATTTAGTAAAAGTTCTGAGTTACGTATACTAAATGTTAATTATTTAATTAGAACATTTTACTTGTTATAATTCATAGTGCAGCTGACATCATTATAAGGAATTAATATTGTTGCATCGAGTTCAAAAACCTAACTTTCAGGAAATCAACAATTCAATACTCTGGTATTTTGACATATTTCAAGATATGAATACTAATATATAAATTTGAATATTATTTGTAAGTATGAAATAATTTACAAACATTTTCTTGCGAGAAAAAATGATCTGATGCAAATATTCAGAAAGTGCTTTATATTTTGAATCAGAATAAGCTCTGCTTCCATATTTCAGATAAATATATAACTATAGACTTAATTTATCCACTTTCTTGTTGTTTTTTAAATCTCATTAATATTTTGAGTAGTTACTTGACCGAGAGGTTTATAATTCCGAGGCACGTCACCACGTTGCGGTTTAGTGCAACGTTAATTAAAAATCGTTTAATAAGGTAATTATGCTATGGTTATGAATGTATTATATTCTAGAATGCACTATATTATACAAATGGTATAATACTACTTGATCATATGAATGGGAATAAATTCAAGCTCTATTTTTAAAACTCCGTTAATTTATTTAATCTGGTCTTTAGAGATTTTACATCATCTTAGCCTTCTGTCTTGAAATTAATACATTATAAATGAGTCTGTCATGTCCTCTTGCTGTCTGTTCATTTTATTGCGCATTTTTGATAGTTAAGATTTAATTTATTTGCAAGCATCACTTGAGATAGTTAAATATGTTACCTACTTCAGACTTAAAATATATATATATTTACATTTTATAAGCTTCGAATGGTATCATGTAACCATCCAAATGGTTTCAGACATTTCTTTTCCAAATTCATTATTAAGAATTTCTTGTCACATCTTTATTACTAATAATATTAATATTTATATATAAAAAAATTAACAGCATTTTAAAAAAATATTCACTCATATACAGAAATTAGCTCCTTTTATTTCAAACGTGTCAATACATTTTATTGTCAAAGATAAAAAAAACAAGCCTTTTTTTTAGTCATCCGAATTGGCAATGACAGTTTCTAGTTTTTATCACTATTTAAAATTCGTATGGAAATTATAACACTCTCGAAGACTTATGAATTTGTTCTCAGTTATTACTTGACCTTGAGATTATAACCGACACTTCATCGAAATCATTAAAATTATTTATTAGTCTCTCTAAACTATTGAAAGCTACTATTCTTTCCTCAAAATGCTAAAATGTTCGCAAGAAAAACAGACCCCGAGCCTATTTTTCATATGTATATACACATTTCGATCAAAACAAATAAGCAGGTACAATTACTTATAAATTAAGAGAAAAAAACATTTTGTGTAATATACAGATGCAAAAAATTGAAAATTTGGAGGAGAGAGCAACTATACACTCGAATTTAATAAATTTTCCTTTCGCTTTTTGGTTCGGAAACCGAATCGGAAGACACTAGCCTTGTAATCTAGTGGGTTAGGGTTCGAATCCCGAGTAAGGCATGTATGTATCTCTCGGAAAAGAAATCGGACTTTCGCTTGAAATGGATTCCCGTCTCGAAAGGAAAGCAGTGTACCTCTTCTGTTCTTTGCGGGGATCATCGATTGTAATAAAATCTGTGTTCTTCTGTGATTGTGTTATATGTTTCTGTTTATCTATCTCACGTCTTTCGTATGTATCCCAGGAAGAAACACATGACAACAAAAACCGAATCGGAACCGGTTCGGAAACTTAATTCTTCTTATGTAAATAAAATTATTTAACTCCCGGATTCAGAGGTAAAGAACTGTTTCCTCAACTATTCCTAAATCTAAAGAAAAAAAAAAAAGAATGAATTTCTTTAATTATAGTTTTTTAAGATTGAAAGATTTTTAAAAAACAAAAATGATAGACTCTATGAAATAAAAATCCAATAACTCTTCTGATTTTTTTTTTCTTCTTGCTCTTCATAATTTATTTCTAATGTAGGTACATTTAAGAGTTCCTTCACACACTGTAATAATTTTCAAATTTGTTCACAAAATAAAAATTTTAAAATAAAGAGATTCATTTTATTTAAATATAAATCCTCAAATTAGAAAAGCCAAAAAAAAAAAAAAAAAAAAAATGTACAACAAATAGTTGAAGTAAAAATTTAACTACGTTCTTTCTTTTTTTGGGGAGAGGGGGAGATTTCTACTTGATTACCACTTAATTCCGAAATGACTACATGTCAGTCAGGAAGAAATATTGCTCTCAAAATTATTCCCAATTATACTTTGTTTCATTCAAAACTCCTTAAGACTAGAAAGTTCAAAACTGTTTACCGTAAAATCCGGCGTATAACGCTCACTTTGAACACAAAAAATAAGATCGAAAATTAAAGGTGCGCGTTATACGCCGGGTATAAAAACGGTAGCTTAAAAAATAACAAAAAGGAGGGGACACAAAAAAATTTATTTCTAGATGTATCGAAACACAGTTTATTTAAAAGAAACAGCTTGCTTTATGAACAAGAACAGTTGTTGTTCTAGAAGTATACTATTTTTTCAAAAGTCTGGGATAATACCTCGAATAAATTACTTTAAAACATAAAAACAATGTATAGTAATATTTCAGATTTCTTCTTTAATAAGGGGGTGCGCGTTATACGGCGAATATACCTAAAAATTAAAAAATTTAGCTTGAAAGTATAGGTGCGCGTTATACGCCGGATTTTACGTTAAATAAAAAGACGAAGATCGAAAAAGGAAAGCTCATTTTTTAAAATCTAATATTCATTTATACTTTGTCCACGATTTAATTCCAATACCGCTATAATAAAATAAATACTTCCTCAAAGTTCATTAATTTGTTTCCATACATAATTACAAATTAGGAAAAACAACAACAAATATGTTTCATTTAGCGTAGTTCCTCTTAAGACCAGAAAAGACCGAAGAGCGAAAGTAAACGGCCGGGATCAAAATCCTTTCCTCTAACTCCTGATAAAAAAAGAAATGAAATTGAAGGTGGGCGACCTACATCGGCCGCAACGCGTCTGACCTCTCGTACGAATTACTTCATCAAAGTGAACCGAATTTACAATGTCACGGTTCCTCCCGAGAAAGATTCGTGTTTCGCGACACTTTCTTCCTGGTTCTATGCAATTCCCATGAATCGGATTACGCAGAGCATGCTAAAATAATCGTTTTTCTGAGATTTATTTTAATCCTTACCCCTCCCATCGTAAAAGCTATCTAGTAAGGTTATTTATGAAGTGAAGCATTCATAAAGATAAATTCTTATTATGTATTTTGGAAGAAAAGACCATGCTTTTCATTAAGGGTCATTATTTTGGGAGGATTGTGCGAGTGTTTTCATGTATGGTTATACATTATACCGGAATGATGCAGATGTTGACAGAGATAATGTGAATAAAGATACTAAGTTTCAGATTGAGCTTTTTTAAGGTGACTACGTTCGGAACCGTGATTTTGAAAAAACGTATGAATGGAGTTTTTTTTTTTTTTAATATTTAGTGTCGCTTTTGAATTAGAATACACATATAAAATTAATTGTTTTAAGAATATTATTACAAGAAATTATTCAAATGCAACTTTTTTTGGTAAAAAAAAAGGAAAAAAAGGATGACAAATTTTCAAAACATTCTCCTTTTTATGAAAATTGCTTGTATAAAAATAATGTTTTGTGCTTGCCTTTTTATAGCTAGGAGTCCTGTACCGGGGTTGTACTAAATTTTTGAAATGTATGATTTAGAAGTGGATTTATTCACATTTTATTGTATCAGAATAGATACATTTTTATAAAAAAAGTTATTAGAGTTCAGTTGATCGTAACTCTGAAAATAATGTGAATTTTTCAAAACGTGTAATTCAACCTCGGTATAGGTTTCCTAGCTGTATATAGGCGTAATATTATTATTATAGAAGCATTTTTCTTAAAAGATCTTGCAAATATATAATTTTTTCATCATTTTTTTCCTAAAAAATTTTGCATTTAACCAATTTTTTCTAGTAATAATATTCTTAAGACAATTATATATATTCTAATTAAGCCGATATTAAATATCAAAAAATTATTCCTTTATACGCTTTTTCAAAATTACGATTTTGAATGTAATCAAGTTGAAAAGAAACTGAGCTTCAAATTCTCTCATAATTAGCGGAAATTTAATGCAAATGGATAACTTTCGAAAAAAATTCTTAGAATGAACGTAAACTTTTAAAATTCCTGATTTAAATGACTAAAATATGAATGATTCTATTTTCTTAAATCATTTTATATTTGCTTTCTGATTTATAAACGCAAGCAATTAAACACAGTTAAAAGAAAAAATAACTCGAAGGAAATGAATAAAAATAAATTAATGAAAAATAATTTTTTTGTTCGTAAGAAAGTATGTGATTATATTTATTGTAAAATGCAAATATGGGCTAAATTCATGAGATGTCACAGTCACAAGATAAATGTAATCACATGCGTTTCCAGCTAATCAGTTCATGAGCTTCGCTGTTGTCAACTTATGCTTTTTGCACAGAAACTTTCAAGTGCATATCTGTCAACAATAATAACGCACACAAGTAAGCAAAATACATTTGATTTAAAAGAACATGCACAAAATAAGATTTTTTAAAAAAAATTTTAAGCTTCTTATGATGAATTTTTTTTCCATGATACTTATACATCATACCAATTATTAAATTTTAAATTTTATCTAAATTTTACATATAGAACAACAATTATAAGTTAGTTTATTATCAGTAATGAGTTCAATGGAAAACACGTGATTATCGTTATCATGTGATCATCATGCACTTAGCCCATTTGGATTGTGAAAATTATCTTTTCGGACCATATAATCTGCTCATTTAACGAGATATTTCGTGCAATTGCAGTATAAAATTATTCACATATAATTAGATAATGACGTTAAATAGTATTTGGTTAAACTAAAATACTTTTTCTGCTTACATAAACTCTTCCGCATCTGGATATTTTCCTGCAGTATTTATTCATGTCATTAGTATAAGATTTAATGATCCTTCATATACATTTTTAAAGATATATTTCTTCGAAGAAAGATAGCATATAGTTTAATGTTATTGTTTTATAACTGTTCTATTTGTGTTTTAATGTAATATCATTCTGGTTATTAGCTATTGTTGTTTTCATAAAACTGATGTCACACAGAGATTGGATTTCGTTATACTAACAGAATAAATACTTCAATATTAGATAGGCAACGAGAGAAAAAATATTAGTTGAAATAATCATAAATTGATGAAGAAATAAAATAACGATATGATAATAAGGATATATATCATTCAATACTTTCTTTCTTAGAATTAGAGCAAGAATTTTCATAGGAAAAACAATTTAAAAACAATGAGGAATTTTATCACTGTATAATTAAAAGTTCTTTAAATTATACGTTTTATTAAATCATGTTTTATATGGAACTATTAGTTGTTAAACTGCTTTAAAATTACTATAAATTGACTGCCGAAGATACTGAAACAATCTGAGCAGCATGTGGAACTAGAACTATTTTGCTAATGCACACTGATAATTTATTTTCTTGCATATAGGAATGCATAATCAATGAAATCTCTATGTACCACATGTCCCTCAAAGTAAACGTAATTATTGTTTTGGTACGGCCTATATTTCCTCTCCCACAAACACAAAAAAGAAAAATTTGAACAGAACCAATCTCAGTCTGATTTTAATTGTTATTAAACGGAAAAAAATCTGCTCATTCTCGCTGACCACTTAATACATCTGAATATTTTCGTTAAAAAAAGATTTGGACCTTAACTTTAGTAATTAAAATGGGCTAAATGACTTAAAAGTAAAAGTATAATAAGGTTTTGAGAAGGATATGGAGGAACAAATGCTATAATCCTTAAGCTTTAATTTATTCAATGTTTGATTTACTATTTTTTTATGTTTTTAGTAATTGGAAAGTCTTCAACACACACATTCAAAAGCAGGGATGCTGCGTCTAGTTTAACACATGTCAATCTTTAAAAATTGAGAACTTAAAAACATCGTATAATAAAATAACAATAATTACGATTTTCTACCGCTTGCTGTTTGATTTATTTGCAGATCGGTACATACAGTAAGGTAAATTTTTCTCAGTACATACAGTAAGGTAAATTCTCAATACTACCCATATTAGCTACCAGACAGCCATGATATCCGAATGATGGCACTGAACTGGCGATTTTTCATTCCAGCCTTAGGTGGTAGACAATCCCCCGCTCCCCACCCCCAAAGATTCATCTTATAAAGGGACTGACGAGCGTTAAATCTATCGGGCTCAAAGTTCATACATAGGCGTAAACGAATGTTAAGAATTCGGTGAGAAATCACACATCGACCTTGTGACAAGGTCGACATCTGACCTAATTGAAGGTGTCAAAATTACGAGGAGGTACAGTTGAAGGATAGTGAACCTGAAAGAACGCTCCAAAATCAAATTGGAGAGCGTTTGTCTCCCGAGTACAATAAGATATTGTTAATCATAATAGAAAGTAGTCTTCCTTTGAATGTGCCCGTGTCATGCACTAAAATTATGTCACACATACACAACTTTTTGTCTGTGCATTGTAAATAAATTTTCTATAAATATTTCTGGAAGAGAAATGTTAGAAACATAAATTGGCCAAGATTTGAAATAAGTTCGTCAAGAAAAATTCGCTCCAAAATCTTTTCGAATAGGAATTTACATGACAGTTTTTATATTGTCAATTGCACGCAGAAGTCACAACTTAAAAACATTCTATTTAACGATTCTTTATTGTAAAGGAGCTTATATATAACTGTGAAATGTTTCAGAGATATCTGAGGGAATATGACAGATTCATCCTGTATAACAATGACTTGATTTTTTAGAGAGTTTTTTTACATATAGTCAAAATTTTTTTTAAAAAAAGATTATTTACTTAGAGTGATTCCTAGGCTTAATACAGGGTGTCCGGGTTTAAAGTATTCAAAAGTCATAGCTTATTATTACGGAACTATTCATCAGAATGTAATAAACTGTTCATTCGTGGAATGGAAAACCTTCCGAGATCTTTGGGTCTGGCCCGATCAGCCACACGTGCGCGCATTATTAGGCAATCGCAGAAGACAAACTTGTTACAATGATTTCATTAGTAAAGATGTGGACGCCACAGCAAAAGGTGCAGAACGTACTTTGGTTAACGGAATTTAAATCAGTCACGCGTGTACAGCAACATGTTCGAACAGAACGGAATGCCGATTCTCCGACATCAAAATCTGTCCACCAATGGGAAAGAACTTTAACCCTTTATCTACCGACGGTACTTATAAGTATCACTCACTTTAAAATTACACAGAATAATCATTTTTACGAATACTCTGACGATACTTAGCAGGAATATTCTTTGAAATCCATTCTTCCAAGATATATGGCAGCACGGATCCTGTGATGAGTATTTTAGCGGGGAAGGCGAATAGTTTTAAAGCAGAAATTGCGTTTTCAGCTGACGGCGTTTTTAGCACATTGCGAAGAATGTCATTTTTGTTCCGAAAAGTAGTTAGTGTCAAAAGGCAAGTGTCTTTTGTATGTTAATGAAGACCTTAGAAAACGATTTGACTATTTATTTCAAGTGAACAGTATATATAATTAATTTTACAGTTTAATATCTTTAATTAATTAATTAGCTCTAATGGATTAAATTTCCTAAAGTTGAGTATTTTGTTTATGTATATCCCTTAATTTTTAATGTAATGATCAAAAAAAAAAATATCGCATGAAAAAAACTGCAGTAAATCATAATGCGGTACATAAAGTTTTAAAAGAGACGGGAACCTAGGTATCTCAAATTGGCAAATATCCTTAAGTTTTCGCGATAGAAGACACTGTTAATCGTGTGCAGGATTCATTTTGTCGGAGTCCTGATTAGTAAATTAGACAAGTCAGAAACGACATTCCATTCTGTTCGAACACGTAGCTGTACAAGCGTAACTGATTTAAATTCCGTTAACCAAAGTACGCTCTGCACCTTTTGCTGTGGCGTCCACATCTTTACTAATGAAATCAGTGTAATAAGTTTATCGTTTGCGATTGCCGAATAATGCCCGCACGTGCGGGCGATCGGACTAGACCCACAAAATCTCGGAGGTTTTTCTAATCCACGGATGAATAGTTTATTACATTTTGATGGGTAGTTCCGTAATAATAAGCCATAACTTTTGGATACTTAAAGCCCGGACACCCAGTATTTTACAAGTAATAGGGGAAAGTAGAAAGAAACTAGCAAAATTCTTTTAGAAATACAAAATAACGTAAAAATTGAGTTATTTGGCAGAAAATGTGTATTTAGAATTAAGATACTTACTTCAGCAGTAAGATTGAGATGCGGACATACATATTATTACGGTGACGAGATGTCTGAAAACATGATAGTAAACGATAAAGAAGATAATGTATCTTCAAATTAAACAGAAAAGGAACCAGAATTACTGTTTCAAAAGCGTCATTGTCCTGTTCGGTTCTTCGATAATTTATGACCTCTTAACGAAGGCAATAATTCTTTTTACCTTATTGAAATATCGAAGTTGATCTTATAGGTCAGCACTAATAACATAAAATATAGCTCCTGTGAGAGAGTACCACTCTAACCAATTTAGTTTTTGTTGAAAAAAATTAAGACAAACATTTTAAAATTCTGATCACGAAAAACTCTTAACAATAATATTTTTTTGTAATGTACATCTGCAAAAGCATCACTAAATTCTTAACCCACATTCGGTACATGGCTCTGAATAATATTTTTCAAAAATCTTTACTTCAAGTATTTTTAGCGGTGACAACATTTAATATATTGGCTTTTGATTTTTGGCAACATGAAAACAAGCCAAATTTCCAGTTTAACGAGGTAACTCTTTACGATGGAATAGCTGAAACTCAAATGAAATACTCTAAAAGCTACATGAAATTTTTACAGAGAATTCGAGAGCATATCTAACAAGGGGAGGGCACGACTAAGGAAATTCATTTGGGATCGAGACTTGGTGTAATATTAGTACTCTTTTAGGGTGTTCACCCCTCAATGTAATTCCGTAGAATGGCCAGTCAATTCGGAGAAATCAGCCTTCGAAATTCATGCTTAGCTTTTATACTATTAAATTTTAATTTTCCCCAACGAGTTCGTAGCTTGATTTGTAAATCGTCTGCTTTCTATGCAGGAGGTTAGGGTTCGAAATAATTAAATGAATTGAAGAAAAAAAGTTGATCACGCGTGGAATCGAACCCTAACCTCCTGCATAGAATGCAGACGATTTACCAATCTAGCTACGAACTCGTTGGGGGAAAATTAAACTTTAATTGTATAAATGCTAAGTATGAATTTCGAAGGCTGATTTCTCCGAATTGACTGGTCATTCGACGGAATTACATTGAGGGGTGAACACCCTAAGAGAGTACTACTATTACACCAAGTCTCGATCCCAAATGAATTTCCTTATAGTCGTGCCCTCTCCTTGTAAGAAGAAATATAACTTTACGATAAAATTACCTTTTTATCAAGAGAAGGTATCCAGATGAATTTTATTTCTAGAAATAACTTTCGTTCATCTATTTAAGAAAATACTCTAAATTCTTCCATTTCTGATACTGCGACGTTCTAAATAATTTTTAGGGATTATTTTATCTGTCCACATTTGTATGTAAATGCGCTCAATAGCTACGTTTATTGATTCATACGTATTTTTGAGACTGCGAGAAATAACTGGAAATGTTCCTGTAAGAACTTGATCTCAAAATTAACAGATTGGGTAACTGTGACAAGAAACTGTAATTTCATTGTAATCTGCAACTAAATTATTAACTTCAAGAAATTTTCTATGGAAAAGTTTTATTACTAGATAAAGAGTTTTTAGCATTCCACACCAAACAGCTAAAAATACCTTGTAATGAATCATTAGAAGAAATCTCAATGTATTGATAGATGGGTTGGAAAATCAAATCGAAGATTCATTTGTCAGTTTCTGCATTTATTACTTTCTCATTTTATTATTGTATAACTCTTAATAATTCAGAAAAGTTAAAAATTGTTACATAACTCTTATTATAAATATAACATAAATATCTTTTATTCCCTTTTTTGGTTAAAAAAAAAATTGATAGAGTGTAACACAATTAATCTTTAAGTATCATGACTGAGTTTTTTTTTCAGCTCATTAAGCAGGGTATGTAAATAATTTTATTTACGATAAATAATATATTTACTTATGATAAATAATTTTAACATAATGTTTTTGTGTTTAGCATAGCTATTAGCTAATTCATTTTTTATATTAAAATTTTAAGACGATTGAATATCTTTACATTTATATTATTTGAATAGAACAGAAATGTAATTAGAAAAGAAATAAATTAGTTTAAGTTCACTTCTTTTTAAAATTTAAATAAATGATCTAATGTAAATACTCAACTTTATCTTTTAACGGAATTTATCTTTCAGTCGGCCAAAAAACCAATAAGAAGATTTGATCTTAACGAATGTTATTTATGTTAAAATTTTAAGGAAATAGTTTATGACATATTTTTTTCTTTTGGTTTATCTATTTCAGATTATTTCACTCATAATTCCCATAGCAGAAACATACTACTGTTATTAGTTTACTGTTATAATTTTTATTTATATTTTCATCCTTTCATTTCTATTTACCTTTTTAGCATGTTTTCTCTCTTACATTCAAATATACCTTTTTATGAAATCATTCTTTTCTGTGAAGCGAAATTGAAATGAGAACACTCATTAAAAAATTATTTTTTACTCTTGGATACACTGCTCTACAATGGCTCTACCCTCTTTAAAATATATTATGTCTGCAAAAAAAAACTACTCAATTTTATTCATTGCGCTACAGGGCACAACGAACGATTTTTCTTTCTATATATGTTGTTGAGCTATTATTTTTGTTTGTTGTCATTTTTTAAATTTAATAAATGAAGAGAGAGAGAGAATTTATATTTGAAAAAACTGTATATTACCCACTGTCATCCACTACAAGTTAAAAAAAATAATAAAAGTAATGTCCACATATATTATGCTTCATTATTAATTGCCATTCTTATTTTCTACGCCTTTTATGATACTTCAAGCATTCTCTAAAGTTACAAAAGTAATTTTAATTTCAAAATATTTTTTCATTGTTTTACTGAACATAATATAATTTTGTATTATATTTTTTTATTTACATACCACGTATCAAAAATATTTTTTGAATATGGAATTCATTTTACACACATATGAAAATAGTAAATAAAACATAATTAGCCATATATTATTTTTGAAAAATATAATAAAACTGATGATCTTTAATTTTTTTTTTTTAAAAAAAGGATAGTTTAAATTGTTAAAAAAAAATAAAATAGGCACTTTTATCAATTTTATTTGTTATGTTTTACGTTTATTTTATCAACGCACATATGAGTGTCAGCAATTTTTAATTCTAAAAAATATACACTATTTCTTAAAACTAAAATAGCCTATGCAACACAAAGAAATTTCACGAAAAAGTATATTTTACTGAAGCTTTTGCTTATATAAGTACAGAAAGCCCGTGCAACACCGGGCCATACAGCTAGTTGTAAATAAAAGAATTAAAATTTTATGAATGAAGCAATCTGATGAGGAGAAATTTCAGGATAAGTACGTAAAAAGTAATTATTGAGTAAAAAGAATGTAATGATTTGACTGACTTAAAAATATTCAGATGCACAAATGTACCACTTGTAAGTTAACTTACATGAAGATGAGGAATTCTGAATTCTTGAAAGGAATAAAATTAATAAGCAAATGCACACAAAGAAAATATAATTCTTTAGCAGACGTAACAGAATAAAGCATTTTTTTAACAGTAAAAATACACTTTTCACTAAAAATTATAATGGTGATATTTTCTATCATAGAACAGAACAATATATTTTTATAGTAAATCATGAAATCTTTTTCTTGATTGGGATGAATACCTCCACCTTCATGCTTCACTGTTCCAAATAGATTCCTGGGAAAAAGTTTCAAGAAATTCAACATTGACGCAAATTGGTGGGAATAGAAGGAAATTTTAAAAATTTAGTTTCGACGTCGTATAACAGTTAAGAAAACAAAAAATGAGGAACTTAAACCTAAGAATTTAGTTGGAATAAGAACACCTCCTGCTGCATACTTCAACATGGAGGTTGAGGTGTTTTTGTATGAGGCTGTGTGTCAACTTCAGGATTAGGTAATTTGGTATTTTTTGATGCTATTGTGAATCATTAACTCAATTTAAATTTTTTAAGAACAATTTGAAATTATCCGCTCAAAATTTGGATATTGTAGGTGACTTCATTTTCAATAAGATAATGACACCACGTGCACTGTTCTCAACGTACGCCTCTATATAACAGTCCCCAGATCTTGAAAACACCTCTTAAATCACCTGATTTAAGAGGTGTTTTCAACACCTCTAAAACATATTTGGTAAGAATTTGAGTTTAAAAAAGAAAACATGACATATATATAAAAACAAACTGTGAAGTAAAAACAATGATTACAGAAGAATGGAGGAATATCAATGCAGAAATTCTAAAAAAAACTGATTAAATCTATACCAAGACTTTTAAAAGTGTTTGTGGATGCTAAAATAAATCCTATTAAGTACTAAAATAAGAAAGAAGTACAATTTTTAAAGCTATGTTAAGATTTTGTTTAAGTGTACGAAGACTTGTGTGGCGTAATTTTTTAGAGGTTCTTATTTATTAATTTTTTTAAATAATAGTTGTACTGTCTTTTAAAAGTTGATTATGTTGTTTTAATAATTACAAATTGCAGATGTTACAAAAAAATTACAATTCCAATATATTAATTTTAATTAGTCAAAACCATTAAATTTTATAGATAATTGTAAGTATACGAACACTTTTGTGGGCCACTGCATATGCTTTAATTATCGTAAAAGAATTAAAAAACAGCAAAGTAAAAAAATTATTAAATTAAAATTAGTAATGAAAATAATTTATACATCTGTTCCTGATAAATATAAGAAAAACTGATTCTTTCAAAATTCATATATTTTAATATTTTGTGATATGAAATATTCTATTGAAGTGCTTTTATTACCATTTTATTTATATCCTGGAAAACTTTATTTCAATTTTTCACTTCTTTTAAAGTTTTTACATTTAAAAGCAAATTTTCCCTACCAGTAGTTATACAAAAAGAAAAAAAAATACCTATCACCATTTTTGGAAAAATATTGTATGCAAGCTTTACTTATCAGTCACGTATGAAAATAAAAGAGATCCTAGCTTTAGAATATTATCATATTAACATCACGATTTTAAATCTTTTTGAATCATTGTCTTTGTAAAGTCCAAAGGAAGCATGTCATCTCTAAAAGAAAAAGATAATGTATTGTTAAAATCCACTTCCAATTTCAATTTTTAGAAAAATGCATTCATCCAACAAGTCATTTACCTCTATTTAACCCGATCTTTAAAAAATCTTCACAACTCGAAAGTTCTCTCATGTCAAATTTATCTCACGATGGATCTCTGCTATCAGCGAGCAGCTGCAAAAACAGCAAAAATCTCTTATTATGCACAACCACGCTTTCCTTTCAATAGGTTGAAACGTCATAACAGAAGCAACTTTTCCGTATGGGTAAAATAAATGTATTTTGAACTCGGTTTCCTCACAGGCTTCGAATTCCGAATTTCCCTTTCCAGAAATCAAAGGAAAACAAAAAGATTAATTTGGCCCCATCACAAGCCAATGACAAACTTATGTAACATTGTGGTGTCACATGCGTACTAATCTATGCGGAAAATCCTGATTGCATTTAATTTACCCCAAGACCCAAATTTTGAATTGGAGTAATTGATTCCAATTAAGATATTGATCCTTTTCTTCGTACTTTGTATAAAGTTGATTATTTACATTTTCTCCTAAATTATCTAATCAGTTGCTTAAAGTATTCTCGTTGCTTCGTAAAACCTCTGTACTTGGAATTCTAAAGTGTATAATAAAATACAACATATTTCCTGAAATATTATTTAAAAAAGCACACCACAATCAGTTGAATTTGAGTAATTTAGAATAAGAATTCAAAATATTTTTTAAAAAATATAAAATCGTCTGACATGTATCAAGAAAGTCTTACGAATTTTTTTTATACTCAATATTATATCATTCATTCCCTATTTTTAAGAATTATATAAAATCTTTAATTGAGCTGAATACTTAATGCATTTTAAATTTTTTTTTTGTAAATTTATTATTTAAAAATAAAGAATTTCTTGCATATATATATTTACATAAATATAATTTTTTAAGAATATTTATTGTTTTATTTCAACTATAAAAACCCAGGAAATATATAAGTTCCATCGATATGAATTATAATACTAATACTACAATAACTGATAGAAACCTTGGCGCTGTTGCAAAATTAGTTTGGAAACGGTTAAAAGAAGTATTTTTTTTTCCGCATTATTTTATACAATGTATTTTGCTTCTTTTAATATTTTTTTTACAAAATTTACGCTAAAAAATAACAATGGAATAAAAATCAAAAATTTAATAATCCACACAAAAAAACTTACAAACAATTTCGTATGTTTAAAGTAGATATTTTTGATACATTAAATCTTTTTTAAAAAAAAATGCATAGGTTTAATAACCAATGGAATCGTTCTACGATTTTTTCGATTTTCTATCGATTGAGTGAATCGTTTAAAACCTACGCAAACCTTTTAGCATTATTATTATTTTCATTCTAATATTTCTTCACTTGCGTTCTTTTGAACCACATGAGTTCATTCAGATTCGGATAGAAAGAGCCAGTTGTTATTTGGATCTTTTTTGAACAATTTATCGTAGTATTTATTTAATTTGAAATTGTATCCAATACTTTTTTTCTAATAGATATTTTGAAGGTTTTTTTGTTTTGTTTTATACAAAATATAATTGCAACCAAGTTATTTATTCTAAATCAAATAAATCTTACAAAATAAAAGTACGTGTAAAATGATACGCAAACTAAGATGGAAAAAAAATCAGTTATTTTTTTATGTCTTAAGAACTTCAATTGAAGGGAAAAGATACAAAA
Organism: Trichonephila inaurata madagascariensis; assembly: GCA_019973955.1. NCBI lineage: Eukaryota > Metazoa > Arthropoda > Arachnida > Araneae > Nephilidae > Trichonephila > Trichonephila inaurata. The sequence goes on from BMAV01025412.1 coordinate 111,957, forward strand.
AAAATTTAATGGGATATATTTTTAAACGAAAGGATTTATGAGAAAAATAAAATTACGATGTCACCCCGAGTTGTGAAAGAATAGATATTAGAAACAAAGTTTGAGATTACACATTGAATAGCTGTGGTCAGGTTAAAAACAAAATTTTCACGATTTTAAATATTTTCAGTGTTACCAATTAAGAAATATCCACGGAAATGAGCGTTGTGCACTATTTCGTTTCACTCTGCATGTGGTACTATTAAAAGTTCATAAGAATGCCTGAATTTGTAAAAAAAATGGTGTATTCGACAGAATAATTATCTGCTCATCCAACCGTAGAACTATAATTAAAATTTCCTTAGCTAAGTTGGGATTTACAACATTCCTTGTTATGACATCTTCTAACAACAATTGTTCGATTACAGTATAATTGTTCAAATTTCTGGAACAATAGCGGACAAGCTTATAGGTTAAGTCATCAAAATGTAAAGGAGCCATTTACCTATTTCAAATGTTATATTTTCCTCGACCTCGCCGATATTATTTTAAAAATGTGTCAAAAGCTTTTCTAGTAGTGTTAAACATTTTATTTATTTATTATGTCTCGTTTACATTTAAGATTCGAACAAAAGAAACAACCATTTTAAAGCTTAAAATACAAGCTCATTCATCAAAAAGTCAATATATCTTTTGCTCATTAATCAATAATCTTTTCTTACCTAGCTTCATTGCGGTATATATTTAAAACGCTTTCGTTCGATGCTTTTTTAAAAAAGTGTTCATTTACTAATTAAAAATTGAATATTTTAAATATGTTTGCAAGATGACAGACATTTAAAGAAAACTAAAAGAAAAAAAGTTATTACCATTAATAAGTTCTTTCCCATCGATTTTATTACGATAAATATATATTAAAATAATTAAAACACACTACCACATATCCATCAGTTTCAACTTTATATTTGATATTCTATATGTAATGTGATTTGATAATAAAAAACGCAGCATTTAGAAATCATTTTTTTTAGAAAGGCATTCTGAAAAAGTATAAGATTTTTTTTTCTTTCAAAATTATTTATTGAGTGTTTAATTTGATTCTCAAATTAATATCACATTTCTGCTTGATAAGATACAAAGTGATTAAAGTTTCATTTTTTTATTATTAATTGTTTTCAACATATGTCAAATGATTTGAGTCAAATTTAACGTTCGACAAAACCCACCATTCGGTTACTGTGTGCCTTATTAATACGAAAGGGCGTTTTCGAATATACTAATTTAATTTATTTCCTTAGTTAAACTGTATTTCTGTGTATTTGATTAGAATAAAGTTAAATTAAACCAGAAATAATATTTATAAATAAAAAGCTCCAGTGTTAAAATTATTCACTAAAAGTTTTCAAAGTATATATGTTGCCTTAGAAAAAATCTTAAATTTAACATTCTTTTTTATTTAGTAAATATTTTTTTTCTAATGCGCTGCTACCTCTAAGCCACCGAGCCGACACTTAGCACATATTTATTGCGCTGACTTTTTTATTTATTAAAACACTTATCAAATGAGCAGATTGTAATTTTTGGGTTAATTTATTTCAAAATATATAAGAGAAATACACTTGCAATCTTTTATAGATTTTCATAAAAATTGAGTTTTTTTCTCTCATTTTTTGATTAAGGGAAGCTGAAGCAATCAAAATTCCTCTCAAATATGGGATTTTTTTAATGTCTTATTTTATGAGACACTTCTTTTAAGCATAATGTATTTTCAGATTAAAAGCAATTTATGATTTCTTATAGAAATTTTAGTTGCCATTTCAGAAGAATTGTTAATATAATCAATGCATTTTCGAAGTTACAATTATACTGCAGTATGAATATGTATATAAACGTCTCAAAGGATCCTTAGTCAGAAGTTTAAATTTAGTAAGGTCTTCAAATATGTATTTGGAAATATTGTAAGGAATAAAACTTTATTTGCGTAAGAATTTCGGTATTAAACTCTTTGAACTAATTTTTTCTTCATAGCATTTGACGATTGTCCAATTTTAAGATATGTTCCAAATTCTAAGCAGGACAACTTCATAGAGTTTGGGAGCAATTGTTTTTGAATATTTATTTAATTTAACTAAACAAATTTTGAAAACATCTCGTATGTTTGAAAATTTGAGTGTATACATTTTTTAATGTGGTCAAAAAAATAAAATATTTCTATATATTATAAAAATTCTGGAGAGATAAATATTTCAATTACTCATTCCTTTGTTAAAAACATGACATTTTTGAAATCATTTTTTCAAGATATTTAAGTGGCCGTGGTAGCCTAGTGGTCAAGGTATCGGATCGTGGCTGGCTTGTCATGAGTTCGAGCCCAGTACCACTAAAGACCCTCCGTGTAGGGAAACGATGCCCGTTAACTCTCGCTTTCGAGACCTCAAAAGTCCTCCTAATGGTGTGATAGTTAGGAGAGGAGGATGCCAGCTCAGGTGTCGTCCTCGTCACTTGACCATGGTTCAAAATTACGAGGTCCGTTGCCAAAAGCCTGCTGAGCTGTAGCTGAGCAGTGCGACGCTAATATTCACTCACTCAATCAAGTTATTTAAACAGGTCTAATAGTTTAAAGAAAATATAAAATTTACTTAGAAAGATTTTTTTTATATTCATTTTTATTGAAAATGATAATATTGCATGAAGATTCAAAACAATATAATCAAAAGGAAAATTAGAAAATTGTATCCACATATGTGTCTCTCCTTAATTTTTACTTCATCCATATGTTTTCAGAATAAAAATTACTTGATCTTTATTTCCATCAGAAATCTCTTTTTCTTAAATCCTCCGGAAATGTGCTATTTATATACGAATTTGTAAAACTAAAAATGTGGAACATGTCTGTGTGTGTAGAATAATAAAAATCCCTACAGCTCGTCCGAAAAAATCTTAATGCATCCATATACTGCATATTCCGACATATAGCACTTATATTTTTAAACTGCAGTTTTTATATTTTTAGGTGTATTCTCTGTATAATGCACACCCCCTTTTTTTCAAGAAACCATAAATGCACATGCGCCATGCTGTTATATAAATATAAGTGTATAATAAAATCATGGACATATATTAAACCTAGCATACTTTAAAAAGTCATTTAAAAATGAAGTATGTCTAACAATCTAGAAGATAAGAAGAAAATTATTTATTTATAGATCAGAAAACAGAATAACAGTGATGGTGAAGAAGAAACAGAATTCGATGATGGGCTTGAAGATATAATGGAAAACGATTAGGACGAATTTTTATGTTTTCCAATACTGAAAGTTCTTAAGGTGTGTCCTTTCTTTTAAAAGCATTTAACTTTTCAGTAATACCTCAACTTACCCAATCCTGACTTAGGCGAATATTTGGAGTTACGCAATTTTCAAATCTCGTCGATTCATCTTTTGTTTGGGGGGGGGGGGGATTAGTAAAATATTAGTACAGTAAGACCCCGCTTAGCGCTGTTTCGATTTAATGCTCTTTTATTTGAATTGTGGGATTTCCCGAGATTACACATAGCGGTAGGCTTCCCGATATCCGAAGCAGTTAATCTGTGTTTCTTCTTTCCAGCGGTGTTATACGAACGTATTTTTATTTTTTCAAACATTTGTTAAAGTTATTGTAAGTATAAATTTATATAATATAACGATTGCTATAGTGACAAATATTGTGATTTTTAGTTTTTATCATGGGTGATAGTAAAAAACACGAAAATAAAGCAGCAAGTAAAAGTAGGAGCAAATTTTGACAGGAGTTCAAAGGCAAGACGGGGCGTTATGGATGCCTTCCGCTTACCAACAACTTCTTACAGAGCGCAAAAGGAAAACGCAAATTACAATAGATGCCTTCTTGATAAAAAGGCAGAAAATTGGAAATATAGAAGATACTGTATGATCTGAAATGTAAACATACGGACTTAGAATTTTATTTATTTTTATATTTATATTCATTTATAATGTTTCTATATTTGTAAGAAATACATTTTTGTTTTATTGTTATAAAACACATAATTAATAAATTTAGTGGTAAAATACCTGACCAATTTTCTACCCATCTTCCCCTAATCCCATTATTTACATGATGAAATAACCTCGTTTAACGCTGTTTCATATTAGGCTCTACTTTGATGGAACGTATACCCCACATTAAGTGGGGTCTTACTGTAATGTGATTAAAGAATTTGCCGATCTGACCAGGCAAGTAAATTTAGAAGTGGATAGTGTTGACGTTCAAGAACTGCTGGATTCCCACAATCAGGAGCTGGTAATTAATGAGCTCATAGAAATGAATGAGCAAACGCAAGACAATGAAGAAGTCTGAGTCTTTAGATGCAATTTCAATCAGAAGATCAGATGATGGTTGAGAATTTGACAGGCCTTATTTTTAGTGAAAAAAGGGTTAGAAATTTTAGAAAATGTAGATTCGAATGATGAGCACATTTTTTCAACAAAACAATGAACAAAAAAAATTATTAACATAATATGAGGAAATTCTACTTTGACTACTAGACTACTTTGTTAGATTTTATGAAATCTTCTACATTAAAATTACTTCGGATTACGATTTTGTATGTGTGTTATCTAAGATTTTATTAAACACTTTTTTTTCTAAATTATTATTTTCTTTTGACTCTGGCCCCAACTAAAAGTAATTTATATGAAATAATGAATATACGCGAGTAAAATTATACCCCGACTTGGGCGGTTATCCCTCAAGTCCCACCTATCTCGTAAATTCGGCGTATTGCTGTACTCGTAAATCTACCATTTAGAAAAAATTGACTCATATATCTTTATATAAATATATCCTCACCACAACATTTCTTAAAATAACTTATCTCCATCACACAGCATTGCCATATCTGTTACCCCTTTAGGAAGGCAACCTCATAAAATCTATTTGAAGAACACACCTTTACACATTGTGGGAAGTAATTAATCTGCAACAAATACTTAGTTACAGTTAAGAATTTCCCGAATCGATTTACCGATAGAAATGGAAAGTGTTCTCATCAATATTCATTGCAAGCAACATAAAATCAGCGAAAGTTATTTATCATTACCTAAAGCATTTTATCTCAAGTGGTTGGCTTGGAGCATTTCTGGTAAAAATGAGTTCACTTGCAGTAATTTCCATTTTGTTGTGGTTTGCGGCTGGTCAAGTGAGTATTAAAAGAGTGTCATGTTTTTCGAATTCATTAAATGTCAATCAATCGTTATTTGATATAAAAGTAATCATTATATTTAAGTTTAATACGATTAATAGTTAAATTGACTCTTGAAGCGGAACATTAGAAAAACATTAAGCAATTAGTAATAAGAGTCGTTAATATAGGATTATGATATTTCTCGATTATCATATTTGTACTTCAATAAAATATTCAGCTGCTATTTAAAACGCTTGATATTGATCGATATTCTGATGCACAAAGGATTTTGATGTTTTCGTAGCATATAAAAGCTGTTTCTTACATTTATCTTTAATAACCATCATTCTAGAGTCGCAGAATGCACTTTAAATTGAATGAGAAAAGTTTAAATCTTAACTACAAGAGTTTTGAACTTCTTAAGTATGTCTCAGATTTTAGAACCGTACTTAATGCTGATTTTTGAGGCTCATTTATTATTTAACGAGAAGACAAAACAACATTTGTTATATTATACCACGTGTTCTAAATTGTTGTTATCTCTTCCTGGTATTCTTTACATGTGCCTTCTTTAATCGTAACTGTTCTTCTCATGGAATATTTTTTCTTTATGGATATATTGCAAGACACTTTTAAATTCATGAAATAAAATTACAAAGATAACTATTTCGATACATCGAAAAATATTAAAATAATTAATAAAAAGTATGTTGTACAAAAATGTCTGCTTTTTTCTTGATCGAATGAATAACATTACATAACATAAAAAGCGACGCACTAAGAAGTTATCCGAATGGGAAGAAAATCGATAGATATGATGTGTATGTATTAAAAACGAAATATCATTAGTATAATTAGAAATTTAATGTTTTATACAGGAGGTACAGCTTCGAGCCACAATATAAAAACTGCGTTAGCGTGCATTTGGCCTGAATGCAAGTTGTAATCTGGCTGGAAATTGAATCGTAAGTTTGGCAGGAGTCCTCTTGCGACACTGATTACCATACTTTTAAAATGAAGTTAAATCATGCGATCCTGGGACAGTCGGAAACTCTTACTCAAGAAGCCCAAGCGTACTCTGTTGGGTAGAAATCTGGCGGTCGCTTCTGCTGAGGTATTGGACAAGCTCGAAGGAAGACTTGCATGCAGTATGGCGTTATCTTGTTGAAATGTAAACCCAGAGATCTGTGAAGGGAAGGATAACATTATGAGACATAGATACTTGTTAAATCCCAGGATCAGCTCTCGTAGTTCGAATCAAATGAAAACTCAAAGCTTACATTATAGCTCTCTCGATCAACTGTTTCAATTTTTTAGCAGTTTGCATTATTTGTATTCTAATACATTTATTAATTTTATGTTTAAGAGTCCCAGGGTCATTTATAAAATGAGAATGAATGAATATGAATGAGAAAAATCACTAAAGAAAATACAAAACATAATAAATTTTGGAGGAAAAAAAGATATTTATCGTATCATTTTAATACAACTCAAAATTATGTGGTTTCCATTTGAAATGAATTAATTTTATTATGAAATGTGGACAATATATATATTAGTCATTTAACAACATATAGTAATTTAAAGTTTAGGTAGCATAGTTTAATTTAGTAAGTCTTAAATTTTATTTAGTATTTACTAAAAAGGTCTATTAGTAAAGGTAATTTAAATATATTTTTATTTATATATATATTTTTTATAACTCGCAGCTGTCAACGTCTCACGGATTTTGACTTGGAACTTTGTTGAATGCCTCTCACAGATAACGCCAAATTTGATTCAACATGAGAGGAATATTTAGAGAAATTATAATAACATTTAAATGTAGCCAATATACATAGGCAATTTGAAGAAAAAATTTATTCTTTGAACTATTAAGATGCAGAATAGTTTTTGTTTGTTTTAAACACAACATTAAACTGAAGTGAGAAATTTCTGTTGCCAGATATTACTGATTTTACAATAATTTATTCCATTTATGTACAAAAAAAAAGAAGAAAAAAAAGAAGGAAACAAGTAATATATATATAAAAAAAATTAAGTCAATTCCTACTTAAGAAAAATTTTATTTTAGCTACTTTTTTTTATTAAATAGTTACAATTAATATAAATATACATACATATGACAGAATCACAATATTAAGTGGTAATTAATTTTTATTAATTATCATTAATGTACCGTATTATCATCCAAAGCAATCGTGTATATAAAATTTCAGTTCAACTGAATGCTTTAAAACTTGAGAAAAAAAACCTTTTCAAGTTTTGACACAGGTCGACAAAAGGGTCGCTAAGTCGCCAAAAAGGATGCCAACGTGGCTGTATTTGTAATTCTTTAAATTAGTAGTTTTAATCAATTAAAATTTTTATTAATTAGAATTAAATTATTGCATTGTCATCCAAAATAATCATGTATATAAAATTTCAGCTGAATTGAGCGCTTTAAAATGTATTTTATTAACGATTGAAAATTTCACCAAGATAAAAATAAATAAATAAATATATAGAGAGTGTGAGTTAATAGTAGGAATTGAAAAAGAAATGGTAGATTCAATTAATTGTTAACAATATAAAATTATCAGGACGTGGATATGAATTTTTTTTTTTTTTTCGCATTTCTTTAAAATTTTGGTGATACCTGGTAAAAATGACACCTGGCCAAAAACATCTGATCTATGATGGAAATGAACCATGTATCCCCTTCTCATGGATTGATTGGTTGATTGATTATTGAGATTATGTTTAAAAATAACATGAGGATTACTTGCCAAAACGAGTTCCGTAATTTCCTTACTTTCTGTTCATATTAGGATTATTCTATACAAATAAGACTACCGAGACTTGATATTGTGTATTTTAAGAAGAGAAATATTAACAATCAAAATGTATAAAGATTATAATCAAAGCAAATATAATCAAAATAAGAGCAAAATAACATTTATCTTACAGATAACTTGGTTAAATTTTTCAGGCCTGCGATTTAAACTTTTGCCAGCACTTAATTCATTATTCTTTCCTTTTTTTAACTAGTGTATAATAAACCAGGAAAAGGATTTTACAACTTAAAAAAGTTTTATCGCATTTACTATACTGTTTCTGTAGTATTTTTAATGGGAGAAAACCCATAATATAAGTTTAAGTATCCCACCATTAAAAACAGCGTCAAAGCTAATGTATTATTTGGTTTTCTAAATTTAAATTGGCATTACCTTCTGAGCTGTCGAATTTAATTTCGGTATTCATTTTGAAACTGTTTTCCGGGGAGTGTTTCAAAAAATAAAGTGAAAAAAAAATCTTTAGTATGCAACTTATTTGAATAAAATTGACATTTAATTAAAATTTGTTATGCTAATATGAAACAGTGTTGCAATTCTTTAAATTAATTTTTTCTATTAATCTCTTAAATTAATTTTACAATACTTTTAAATACTTTCATAGCAAATGTATGGAATTGAAATTACTTGAACTCGGAGCGTTAAAATAACAACCTATTTTTTTAAAAAATTTATCCTGAAATTATAAAAATATAAAGAAAAATCACTTATTTTGATTGCTACGTGAAAGAGATTGAAAAACTTGGCTTCGTTAGAAAACATTTTACCTTATTCATGATATTTGAAACATTATAACACTAAATATAATTTACCCCTAAATTATTTAAAAAATCTGAAATATGTATAATATTATTCGTATAATGTGTCATTATATATATATATATATATATATATATATATATATATCAAAAACTGTGCCTTTTCTGTGTTATTAAATAAATCTTCTAAGTCTTCCTGTTTACATAGTTACATCTATGGAACCTTTTATAACCAGTTTAAAAGAAAAAGTTGTAACCTTATTGCAGCGAATTATTTAATATTGCATACACAAATTTAAACTTAAATATTTTTGGGGGGTTGTTAGTTTCGCTTGTTGTTTCTCTTTTACTTATATAACACATCCATAATTTGAAACAACTATTCAAAAAAAAATCTGAAAATGGTCCTGAGCGTTATAACAATTGATTTATATACTTTATTTTTATTACTATCAAGGCATAGATTCTGTTATTTGCATAACATATATATATTTCTATTTATAAGATAATGATGCTGAAATATTTGTTGTCTTACCTTTGTAAACAATATTATATATTTTCAAAAGATTGATTATGGTTTGAATTGATGTCACTGCAAAGATTCACGCATTAAAAACAATACTTCTTGCGACGGACTTAATACATTCTGAGCCTCTATCAAGTGCTGGAAACAAAATCTGAGCAGGATTTTCTCTTTCGTTCCTTCAGGTTCTCAATTCCATCTTTCTTGACTTCAACACTAACCAATTTATATAATTTTAATTAATTAGTTCCTATATTTATGCTATTATATAAACAATATTAACGTATTTACTCAAATTTAAGTCGCTATCGCGATTCTAAGCTGCACCCCAACTTCAAAACACGTTTTTGTGAGGAAAAAAAAAATTAATGTCAAATTGTTTATAGATATCCGATATTTACGATGTTTAAAAATTTTTAAATGAGAACTAATAAGAAGTGAATAATTAATTTATTTTACCAGTATAAATACATACATGAACCTGTGTAATGGGTCCAACCCCCCCGTCTGTATCATATTAAATTTTCTCCATCCAACGAATTTTCCGCTTTCGATTCTAAGCTACACCCTGTTTTCAGTAGCATTAACATTGGATAAAGAGTGCGGCTTAGATTCGAATAAATACGGTAAATAAATGCAATTATTGTGTCAAAAAGAAAAATTAGGCTTAGAGAGAGTTTTTATAGTTGAATTCAGTGATAAATGCATTTGATCATAATATAGATCTATGGAATATTTTATTTCATTTTTTCGGACAAATGTTCGTTTCTAGAGAAATAAAATCCATTATTATACTTTTTACGGTCTTATCATTAGCGATAATTGTTGGTGGTTTTATTACTTCTTAACAAACCACATAAACATGCAAAAATATCGGCTGGAGTGAGAAATACAAGATCGATGATTGTCCCCATTAATAAGACACTGTTTTACTCCATGCGATGCACTAATGACCTGGAAGCAGGAGTTCCTTGAAGTAGAATAACATCACGAGGAAGGAAAAAACACAGAGCTTAAAAGAAATAGAAACACCCCCAAAGGGGTATCGTTCTCTTAATTAGGAACATAACAGTCGGAAAAAATACCACATAACGTTCTGAATTGACCCTAGAAATCGACCAGTAAAAATTGCCAATCTACAAACATATGACTCACCTTGACATCGAATCCATTAGTCTCTGAATTCATCGGAAGCCTGGATATTGAAGCATTTAGGAAGATAAATTGCGAAATGTGAAAGTCCTGCCAGTATGGGGGAGGATTAATTTAGAAGCAAATACGTGACAAAATTTAGAATTGATATTGAAATAGCTAGTTGGTCTTTGGAATCGTTTGTGTTATTGGTGTTTTTGAATTGCTAAGTGCAGTTTTTTTTTAATTTTATTTTTAATTTTTTATAAAGGATAATACTTACTCAAATATAGAAATTAGGTTTTGGTGTAAAAAAGTAGCTGGTTTGCTGTTCTAGTTATTGAATGGAACGTATTGGCTGTCCATTCGAATGTCTGCTAACAACGCATCTCGTAATTTTGAAGCACGGTCAAATGACAAAGTTGACAGCTGTGTTGATATTTTATCATCCTTGTTAATATTTTATCATGTCAAGACGCTCAGCTCTGGCAAGGTTTGGCGTGCACCTGTCCCTCTGGGTGGTAGTTTTTGGTGAATTAGGACCTGACTTTCTAGAAATTGAATTAAACTGTGCTTAATGTAAAGACAGAAATGACAGAAAATGTGTTTTTCGAATTTATAAGTGCTTCTAATCAGTGGCGCACACAAGGGGGGGGGAGTTCCCGGGGTCTTGCTCCCCTCCCCCTTAAAGCCCTTGATTTTCTTTCGATTGATTACAATCCTATGTATATAGTACGTAAAATTTAATTCAGTATTTGTTATTAATAATTATTTTTATTACTTTATGCTAACTATTTATTCAAAAATTAATTTTTTACGGTTTTTTGTTCCGGAAAATCGACAAAATCAAAAGAATATGTTGGGCGGCGTATTGCGGCATGATAGAAGAATGGTGGACTTCCGACCTTGAAAATTAAAATACTTGAAAATTAAAATACTTCATGACACAAATAGAACTCTTCAACAACAATCTCTATTAACTCTTTAGCGGGCAGTGACTAATACGTCTAGCCACATTTTAAAAAAATTTTCTGCAAGCGAGTGATGGATATTTACTCCATCCACATGAGTTAATTGAAGCTAAAACGCATAAAAATTAATACAGATGGCAGAACGATACCTTTTTCTGCATTTCATGTCCCCTGAGGGGTAGTTAAATTAGTGTTTCTCGGTGTAAATCGACAAATTGTATTTTGATTACTATAAATAAATTTTCTGATCTTTGAAAAAATTTTTGACGTGTCTTAAGTATACTTTTTTCTCATCTGAATGAATTAAGCAAATTTGCAATTATAAAAAAGGTTTTATTTAGGTTTTTGGAAACCTAAATTTGGCCAGAGGCTCTATCCACTGCCCACATAGGACAGAAAAATGACCTAGAAATTTTCGCTTTTCTCCACACTTAGAATCTTGTGAGAATGTTGAGGGTCTTAAATATAAACAAACTTTGTTTACAATATGTGGTACAAGATTCTCGGGTTCGAAAATCTTTCATTGCAGCTTTTCTGCTCGGAAAAAACGTTTGCATTTTATAAAGTTCCACAGTAAATAGTTCATCAAATTTGTGAAATAACTAATTTAAATGCTCAAAAATATTACTTTTTTCTAATCTTTTATACTAAAATTAAATAAAATATAAAATGTGGATATGTACCAATTTCAATACGTATTTTAAGTATTCTATATATATTCTTAGTAAGTATTCTATGTTGTACAGTTATTTTATTATTATTTGATTACACTTATACTTTGTATTTAATTGTTATTAAAATAGTTATAACATAAATGTCAATTTTTCATAAAAAGTTTATTGTAATATGATTCATTATTTCTGTCCTGAAAAGAAAGTTAAATGTCGTAAGTGCCCAGTGGCTATAACGTCTAGCCACCACCCAGGAAAAAAACCCTCGATCAGATTTTTTTGTAACTAAATAATGTTTATAGGCGATGAGAACATTACATTTATCAAGTACTTTATCACAGAAAAGTGTATTTTAGCTTTGTGCCCGTTAAAGGGTTAAGGACCTATGGATACGTTAACGCTATCTACCGAAAATGTCTCTAGATTTTTTTTATATTGAATATTTACTCCTTTTGAAAACTTTTTCACAAAGCAGCGATTGTTCTTTTCTTTCTTTCTTTCTTTTTGCCTGTCAATAAAGTTTTATGAAAAAAATAGGGCATTATTTTCCTTAACAAATTCGGGGAAATATATAACTTCAGAATAATTTTACGTACTTTCGAATTATTCAGGATAAAAGAACAGGAAAACACAAAATGGACTAATTTCTCCACATTTTATTTATTTCGACAATTTGAAATTTTTGCGAGAATATTTATTTGATGTGCATGACGGAATTCATCGGAATCACACGCGCTAAATTTTTTATAGTTTCCGAGTGAATTTTAATATGTGCAATAAATTATAGAAGAAAAAGACAAAAAAGAAATTGTTTGCAGAAAAATTTCTTAAGTTATGAAAGTTTGAGAATTTTAAACTGAAGCGATTATTGAAATAAAAACGACATAAAACTTCTCTATGTAGAACGAAGACTCACATAACACGTTTTTTAGCCATGCAAATCGTTCTATTTTTTTTTTTTATTTATTTAAAAAAATAACTCGTCTTTTCGAATAAGTTATCCAAATCATACTGATATGTAGAATATATGCTAATATTGATGATCTTTTTTTCGAGGGGGAAGATTTCTGTTTAACTTTAATGTTAAACACGATTATAACATTTCTACCTTTTTTATTGCTTTATAACAGAAATATTAATTTAATATATGAAATATAATGTAGTTAAATAAACTGAAATATGAATTATTTGATGAAAAATCAATATAAATAAAATTATCCAAACTATTAAAGAAAGAATTTTCTTATGAATGTCTTTCGAATTCCCAACCCATGTTGAATTATTTATATGCAGATAAATTTTAATGACTAAATTACAATTTGAAAGTTGCTCCTTATAAAGCATCATTTAACTGGCCTTATGTGAGATCTTTGCTAATAATATTCAAACAAAATTATTTCATAATTAGCTTCAGGAATACGAAGATCTTGATCAGATTATATACGGCCTTCCATAAATTTTCTAAAGGTTCTCGTCGTCAAGTGTTACTTTCATGACTGTTATTGAAATAATGAATTACCTTTGAAATTAAAAAAGATTTATTAACCCATTTTAATTAAGGAAACCACGACTTTTTAAATAATAATCAAGGAAGTTTTTGAATTGCTCAAAGCAAGCTTCAAAGTTGAATGCAGTCAATTTTGTTCCCCCGTAACCGGTTCGATTCCAAGAAATTTGCACAAAAAGTAAAAAAAAAAAAAAATGCATAAAAATACTTTGTACTTATGAAAAAAAAGAAGTATGGTCTAGGCTTCTGAGAAATTCTGTGAATTATAATATTCATGATGGAAAATTGGGCTAAAATCTTATAATTTTAAGTCTTTCAGACTTTTTTTTTATAAAGATTATGTTGTAATAAAAATGTAAGTAAAATATAAAAATAATTCATTTGAAATAACAAAAAAAAAATATTAAAAATTAAAAACTCAAAAATAAGGAAAAATATTTTAAATTGCCTTGCTTGTTTTTGTGCTGTCTAATGATTTTCTAAGACATTTCACATTCTTTATCATTTTTTTTAACTAGACATAAACGTTTTGTGTAAGTTTTCATTGTGTTATTAAAAATATTGCGATAATCATCTTCCTCCTTTACCTAAAGAACTATTTTTGAGTTCTTTTAAGTAAAATTAAAAATTACGATTATCGAAATCTATTACGATTTTGGACTTTCATTGGTTACAACAAAAAATCCAGCTTCATTAACATAATTGTATTCAAGCTATTTCTCAAAGTTTATTATAAGTCTTTGTTAAAGACTGTCAATAATTTCAGTTTTTCAGATCACATTCAATTTTTCGACTGGTTCTTTTTTTAGGATCGTGTATGACAAACTGATCATCCAATTTATTTACCAATTTAATACCTCTTTTAATTAAATCTGCATTTTGTACAATATCATCGCATCTGATTCCAAGATTTTTGAGGAAGATATTTTATGCACCTATAATTCCGTTATTATTTCGGTCCGCTTTTAATATTTAATAATTCGGTGATGTTAATGAATGGCAAATAATTGCATGTTTTTCCACCAATTGTATGCTTCAGTGTTACAATGCTGGTAAATTTAGTTGCATTTATGGTATAACGGAATTTCTCACAATAAAGGAAAACTAAGAAATAAATTGTCATAAATCTGATAGTGACTTATAATTGACACATATAATTGTATGGAATATAGAAATATGCAAGGAACATTATATTTTTTTTCGGATTTTGATCTATTGCATTTAATAGAAAAATCGTATAACAAGAAAAAGAAATTTATTTCTCAATTCCCTTTAATTCAAAAATAGGCAAAAATGGATTTGATAATATATTGAAAAAATTAACAATATATCGTCCTTCAAAGTTTTTTATTACAAAAAATTAAGCCCTTGATCAGTTTCATTTAGCTGTTTTTGCTATATTTCACCTTAAAATACACTTGAAAACGGCTGACATGCAAATTTTAATAAAAACTCTTACATTTCGCTTAATGAAAATAATTTATAAATCTTCTATCATTTAATTCTAATAAAAGCTATTATAAATGTGTGTGTATGTAAATGTGTTGAATAATATCCCCCTGCTTCTTCAGGATATATATATATATATATATATATATATATCAGAACAAACTACTTCAACCACTTATACTTATTCATCGAAAAATAGGAACATCTTGACTAAAGAAAATATAAAACGTTTGCATTTTGATTCATCTAAAATCGAATCAAACGTTATATAAAACAAACGTTTTTAAGAATTTCAATATTTTTCATTATTTTTATACAATTTGATTAGATGCTGTTATAGAAATATTCGTTTCATTTAAAATAAAATTATGAAAATTAATTATATTTGCGTATGATATCGTTTTTTAAAAATAAATATTGATAATTAAATTACACTATCAGAGTTTAATTACTCATTGATGAAGTAATCGAGTATCAAAATATAATTTCTTAAATTAGATAGTAAGAAAGTATAGTATATGATTACCATTTATATAATTTTTGATTGTCTTTAAGATTTAGACCAAAAAAAAGATAGGATACTTTTCAATTAAAGTCCTATTCTAGTGTTTTAAATTATAATTTTAAATTGAGTCAGAGGGAAAAAAGAAAATCTTATAAGATGTTAAACGGAAGAAATGTATAATTTTTTTCTGGTTAATTTTTCCAATTACCTACATCATACAATGGATTTTGTAATCCGTTTTAGAAAATTAATTCTATGGCTTTAGAATTATTTTTTGAAACTCCAAATGTTGCTTTGATCCTAACTTTGACCTTTTGATTTATTAATTATAAAATTTCCTTTTAATTGGGCAGACGTGTTCTAAATTGTTAAAGTTCTTTTTTCCTTTTTCAAATTGTGTAATGAAAAAAGAAGGTTAACTGTTTGACCTGTAGTAAGTGACATAACCTTTGCTCTTAACATTGGCTAAGCTATTGAACTGAAATAAAAGAGTATAAAAAACTAACTACATTTCATTTTTTACTTTCATTGAACATAAAAAAATCGACTTTTTGGTTTCTTAATAGAAAATAAAACATCTGTTAGTGCAATGGAAAACCCATAAAGTCTAAAAAAAACAATAAAATAGATATTTAATTGTTTTAGAACAATTCGAAGAAATTCTTAACAAATACAACACACTATTTTTTTTTTGTTATTAAATATTCTATTTTAAAAGTAAACTGTAATAAAATATGTTTTGTAAAGTAAATTTTATACAATTCGGAAAAGAATAAAGGAACTAAATGTCAATTTTTTTTTAAGTATTTATAATCTCGTATTTATTACATTTACTTAAATGAAAAATTAATATGTAAAAAAAGATAATAAAGTAAAATAAAGCAAAATTATTAAATAATAATGTTTGTGGAATAATACAAGTATTATTATTCTTTAAAAATGGCAATGATTCTTTGAAATTTAAAGATTTCTTTCTGTGGGCTTTTAATATCTTTGTTATGTGTATAGAGAATCAGTCATAACAATTTATTTACTCTTGCTTTTGACTCAGTAATATTTTTTTAAAGTTATATGTAAACATATACTACTAATGAGTATAAATTGAAAGCGGGTTTGCCATTTTTATTTTCTATTTATTCAAATCTTATTCATTGTTATTTAAGACCAATTTGTGTTAAATTCGGATGTTTACAATAAAAAAAATATTGTTTACTTGCGATGGATGCTTCTAACTACGATTATTTTTATCTTTATTCAGTTTGATGTACTTTTTTTACTTTTTTGGAACTGAAAAGCTTCGAAAAAAACTATCAAGATCTCATGATTTCTTTTTAACGCATATACATTCCCGACGTCTATTTATAAACCGTTTATTACAATTAATTTTTTATTATCATCAAACTGGTCCCTGATTACCGCCTTCCAGTCGAAAAGGAAACAAAATATCCAAACTAGACCAATCTTTGCGGCCACTTATCAAATAAAAAGCAATAAAACAAGTTCCTAACAGGTTGTCAAAAGCGAAGATAAGATGAAAAGATGCACTTAATAGCATTTTAAGAAGCAATATTCACTGAAAAAGGAACATCTTTCCCCTCAAATACAATGCTCGAAGATTACTGACTCAGATAGATAGTGAACTCAATTTATTCTAAATCAAATTCTAAATGACGGCAGCACAAAAGAATAACAACGCGGTCAGTGAAAGCTAAAATAAATTCACTTTATCTACTGACCACTCAAATGCGATGGCGTTATTAATTCTTAGATTTGAAAGACTAAAATTTGTATATTTATTCAGATACTTTTCCTTTTTTTGTGTGGATTGTTGCTCTTCATTGTTTATTATTTTCTGTTGAGCTTAAAGTTATTATTATTATACTTCAAAGGTTTTTATTTATTTAGTTGCTTTTTAAATTCTTTTGTCGATTATTTTTTTTGCTCTCTAATTACAGATAACTGAATTCTGTAAGATACCACAGAAAATATTTAAAATAACAAAATGTTCCTAATAAATTTTAAGCATTGCTTGTGTGTGTTTATAAGTAAAGTTAGAAAAATAATTTTTTATATAATAATGCTCTACAGTTAAACATCATTGTGAAAAAAACTATTGTTTAATTTTTTGTTTCTTCCATTGTATATTTTAGATTGCAATAGATTTTCTTAGAAAATTTGGAAGAAACTGGGCCGGTTCAAAATTTTGCAAAAAAGATTGACTTTACATATGTGTGGTAGAAAATACAAATAATCAAAGATATAACCTGACTTCTTAAAGGCATAACTTGAATTGAAATTTTCATTTCAGGGAAAACACCATGTTTTTCTAAAGACTAACCTATTTTTATTGAAAAAATAATTGGTATTTTTTACTTTGTGTTGAATTATTATCGAGTCAAATCGTACTGGTTGCGTGGTAGTTACGGACACATAACATTTCGTGGTTTGAGCGGACACATCCCCCATCTTAGAACAGATTAAGGGTGCAGATAAATAAGGAAATAAATACTTTTAAAAATCACAAATGTAATTTAAAACAGTATTTTAAGTGGCAAATCTCTTTCACAAAGATAACGGGGTTTTTTTATACCGAAGTTTTCTGTTTTTACACTCGATTATCGAATTACATGGATAAAAACATTTTTGCTAATCAAATTTTTAATTATTTATTTTGAATTGTTAAGATATTATAGTGTGAATGCATTTTAAACATAGCGAAATGTAATAAAAATAAAAACTTTCAGAGAAATATTTAAAAATTAATAGTAAGTAACAGTATAATGAAGGGTATGGACAAATTCCAGGGATTTGTATTTTAGAGTCAAATAAACATTAGAACATGTGCAATTACCATACAATTAATTAGTTTCATTAATGTAAGTAAAGATAAATACTAGAAGTAAAGTATATAAACCATCGTACTGTCACCTGTATGGTACTCAAAGCTACGGTTAACGGCAGGTGTAAAACTAATTCTTGTCACGATGAATTTCGTGGGCCTCGATCTGGCACTGCCGAGCAGATAACAACCCTTGTTAAACTTTGCACATGTGTTTCCCCTATTTTTTTGAAAATAATACGTTGTATTAATACGGCTATGTAGTTGCAAACAATAAAAAAAATACTAAACTAATTATCTTGATCGAATTACATGTTCTAGTAGAGTTCTTCAATTGGGGCAATTTAGTGATCAAGTCTAGGTTGGCGCATCTTTCAATTTTTCTACGAGGCCTTTCACACAGAGTTTGTAAAAAAATTGAAATCTAATCATAACTGAGAGATCATCTCGGACACTTTAGTAAGGCGCTAGGGACCCCCGAGGGTCCAAGAACCACAGTTTAAGAGCCACCGAGTTAGGTATTTTAAATTTACTAAACATTTAATTCAGGTTTTAAGTAAAAAGATTCTATTTATTTATTTTTCTATTTATATCAAATTTTTATAAAATCTTACTTGATGGGAAGAAGAAAAATGTATGATGTATGTCTTTTCGTTTTTTTCATTTATTTTTCCTCTGAAGCAAAAAACATTGACCTTTCATTGTTCCTTTATTTAATAAAGAACTTTAGAAATATTCTTTTTGTTTATTTTAATCTAGGAAAACCTAGATTAAAATAAAAAAAAAGAATTTCAAAAATTTGTCTTAACTACCTTTTTTGTAATAATTTTACGCTTAAAAATAACTACATCGATAGCACCATTTTTTTATAAGAAAATTAAAGTGAAATACTTTTTATCAAAACGCATATTACAATCAGTATAAAAACAAAGGCGAATATTTAAGGTTGTGATTTATTTTCCTCTTTTAATCATTTCCGAATTTTAAATTTTATGTACCAAGTATTAAATACGTGATGTCTACAAATATCACAATCTTCTGTTTCTTAATGACACGAAAAAGTTTCAAAAAAATTTATTAGCCGTCAAATAAATAATTTTAAAAATTAGATAAAAATAAATGTTATTTTTTTTTTTAAAAAAAAGAAGATATTTCTCATATAAGGCATAGGTTTGCAATCCCAGTAATGTATAAAATAGGGACAAGAATTGTTATCGCACTCCTGCCAAAATTCACTTTTTTTTAATCTTCAGAAACTATAATTTTTACCTCAGAAAGTGGATAATTATTTTAAAAAAGACCCTCTTTTGACAAGTTGCTCTCATACTCCAAATCTATTTTACGGTTCTTATACCTTGAGAGGCCTCCTGGCCTATTGAATGGAGATCCGTCTGCAAAATTTATCTACACCTTTGTATGCATCACACTAGAGAAAGAAAAAATAAAAAAAACTTCAATAATTCCATCGAAAAAAAGAAGGAAATGTGTCCTCTTTCTGAAAGCCCTTTTAAGGTTACTTCGATGTACTAAATTACATAGATCTAGAGGTGAAAAGATCATTTTGAAAGGGAATCTTTGTGCAAGTGAGAAGTTCGTTGGCAACATACAGTGAATAAATGGTCTATTCCGCTGTTTGAAAACATTTTAACTCCTACGCGATTGATCAATGATTCTTTATTCGCTTCATTTTGTGGTAATGTTCGCGCAGGTGTTTTTCATAGAGATGCATGTTTTGAACATTTAGAGAGATGTTACAGAGACACGTTTTTGTTTAAATTTGTTTTCGAGCATAAACTTTCGAATGATTAGTTTAGAAGTTGATTTTTGTTACTTGCCAAAGTGTTTGCTAGAGTAAGTGTTTGCTTATTTAGAAAGAGTGGTTGTAAAAAAGATTTCATACGTTTTGAGCTATTGTAACCTCTCATATTTTCGATTTCAGACTAATTAATATTTTCTTTTCTCCAATTTAAAAAAAAAATAAATATTCGATGAAGATTTAAAAAAAAAAACCGTTTGCCCATTCAGTACTTGGTAATCTTTCGATATTAATCGAATAATTTTAAAATATTTCGAGAAACTTCTTTTAAAATATACGTTAACACTCGAAATAATTATAAATCCTGATTTTATAATTACGCTTCAATTTATATTTTAACTCTATTTAATAAAGGGAAATCTGTGCAATTTAGGGTTTTACTGCATCTAATTTTATAATTTTGTAAAAAATTTATAATTATTATTTAATGACACAATTGTTTCCTTGAGCACATAATAACTTTTATTAAAATTATTTGTAATATTTTAAAAATGTGCTTCAGTAATTGTAAAACTAGTGATTTGTACGAACATTGTAAAATCAATATTTAATATTTACAAAATTAAATTTTATCATTGAATTCAATTTTGATACATTTGAATACATTTCAAGTTTGAATACTGGTTACAGATCAATTTTATTGAACTTATTTAGAATTTTATTATTAACTCATCTCTTTTTTTCTAGCTAGACGACTGGGATCAACCCCAACACCTACTCTCCAGAACTTCCTTAGTCTGTCAATATTTAAGATTTTATTACCGTAAGATCCGGCGTATAACGCGCACTTTTAACACAAACAATAAAATCGAAATTTAAGGGTGCGCGTTATAAGCCGGGTATAAAAACTGTAGCTTTAAAAATAACAAAAGAGATGAGCATAAAAAAAATTTACTTCTACACATATCGAAATACTGTTTATTTAAAAGAAATGTTATGACTTGTGAACTAAAAGAATTACAGTTCTAGGAGTATACTATTTTTTCGAAAGTCGGGATAATAGCTTTAAATAAATGACTTCAAAATATAAGAACATCGTATAACAACACATTTCAGATTTTTTCGTAAAAAGATTTTTTCGTGAGCGTTATACTGCGAATACACCTAAAAATTACAAAATTCCACTTTAAAATATAGGTGTGCGTTATACGCCGGATTTTACAATATATTAATACATATATATTCTTAGTAAAGAAGGAAGCAAATCAGAGTGTGTTTAGGTCTCTCAGTCGGGGAATTTCGACGGTCACTAAAATTCATAAATATCCATAAAAACTTACGGTTGGAAGGACCATCGGCCTCATGAAACCGGCGATGCTAAATTACTTTAGTCCCTTACATAGACGCCTCGTACAATAAGTAACTCAAACTCAAACTCAGTGGCGCAACAGCCCACGAGGGCCAGGGCCTACTGTGCCCATCCCAGTATACGTGACCATTGGGCGCTCAGGTGCATGAGCAGATGTCCCGATCAGGTGGCAGTCTGAAACGAGACCCCCAGTGTCTTAAGTCCCTAAACAAGCTTGGTCCTCATTTATCGACCCACTGCAGTGGGGATGAAAGGTTGAGTCGATCTTGCCCAGTCCGGGAATCGTACACTAAGTATTTGTAATAAAATTGGCAATTTTATAAAATAAACCCATCTTTTTTGTTCAATATTTTAACAGCGACACTTACTCAGCGATTGACGAGTATACTCGTAATCGCTCGATTTTCGTGACTCACAGAGTTGCGAGCTCTCAAACGGAAACGCCACAGGTAACTGGTTAGGATCTTTCAATTTTAAAAAATTCCAAATCAGAATTTATGTATCATAAAAATGTTTATGATTTTGTGAATATGTGTTACAGATTATTTAGTTTTCATTATATTTGAAGAAATGATTAACCACAAACGAAAAAAAATTCAGAATTTGGAAAGGTTTGACAAACGATATTCTGCCCAAAGCAAACATAGTTTCAGTTTTATCAGGTAAAGGTACATTCAAGGTTAACATCAAAAGTATAAAAAGTTTATTTATTTTATTTTTATTAGCAAACAATATTTTGCCTACCAATTCATTCTTTGAATCTCTTAACTATACGCCAACTTTAATCTGAAATCTTAATATCAATGAAAATCAACTCCTAAAAGGAGAATTTTTGTCTGTGTGGCATATTTTATTTTTAAAATAGAATTGTTCTTTTTTTTTGTTTGAATTTATGTAGAGCCTGATAAGAACTCTTCATTATATTCTAATTTAGTAAATTTTTTTTAAAAAAAAAACTTGAACTCTAATAGTCTTGTTTACGTTTTCGTATAACTAGGCCACTTACTAAGAAAAGAGAAAGTCCATTTCAATCGAATTAGAATAATTTTCTTCATTCATTTTAATTATGTACACTTCATTGCATCTTGAGTATTATAATTTTTAGAAGCGGCTGTAGAATTTTATTTAGTTTCGTTAATTTTTACTTCTTACGTATTGTTTAAAATTAGCATAAAACTGAAGAAGAACTAATCTGATAATCTTTTTTATTTTTGAAGAAATTAAATAATAAAAGAAGCATCGAACTTTAAAAAATAATTCTAATCGGGAAACTTGGATAATCAATTTCCGATTTTATTAGATTTTTTTGGAATAATTCATTTTTCATTTTTTATTTCAAGAATTACATATACTATTACCTAATTAACTCTTTTTTTATTGAAATGACCATTCTAATATTCTAAATTGATTTAAATTTCAATCACCAATAGTTTAAATGCCTATGTTTTCTCGTTAAATAAATATGTTAACTCAAAGTAAGTGCTTTGTAAAAAGAAATACGTTTCTTGTAATAACCAATTAATTAATTAATTATTACTTAAGCAGGATTCAATTTTGTTCAGATATGATAAATTGAAATTCGAATGAATCCAATATTGGGAATTCATTTAAAGGGAATCAGGGTAATGTACGCTGACAAAGATAATTGATGACTGAGGAAATCCAAGGAAAAACAATATTTTCCCATTTTCCTGATAAAAATTAATTAATAGCTCTTGTAAAGAATAAAAAAAAATGACATGAGTTTTATATTTCAAAATTGTTAATCCCTTTAATTTCAAATTCTTTTACATTTATTAGTTTTACGATAGTTAATTTCTGACCGGATTTACATAGTCTTCATGTCTGTAGCCTAAGGTACTCAGTAAAATAATTCTGTAATAAGGTACTCAATCAAAATACTCCTTTTTCTAGAAAAGAAATCAAAACAAAATGTATGTAAAAATTTTTAAAAAAATTATACGAAATAAAACATTTGTTAGGTGGAGGACTTCTTTTACGGTATCTCCTGTTTCGAAATTAAGCATAGAACAACAATGACGAATAACAGATTAAATCATTTATCAATAATTCACATAAACTGTGATTTAAATAAAGAATTATGATGTGTGCTGATAAAATTATAGAATTTGCAATGCAAAAATCCAGAAGAGCAACTATCGAATAGACACTTCACTTTAATAAGGTATCCAACTACGTTCGGAACCGTGATTTTGTAAAAGCGTATAAATGAATAATATTTATGATATTTAGTGTTATTTAGATTAGAAAATGTATATAAAATTTTTTTAAGAATAGTATTACAATAAAAAATTATTTAAGTACAATATTTTGACAAAAAATGAACATAGAGTGACCCATTTTCAAAATACTCTCCTTTTGTGAAAAATGCTTCTATTATAATAATATTTCGCCTGTATATAGCTCAAACCTCTGTACAGAGGCTCAACTAGAATTTTTAAAATATATAACTTAGAAGTGTGTTTATCCATGTTTTACGACGACAGAGGGGAGAAATTTTAAGAAAAAAACGTCGATAGTTATTTCAATTGGTTGTAACTCTGAAAATAATGTGAATTTTTCAAAAATCATAGTTGAGCCTCTGTACAAAGGTCTGAGCTATATACAGGCAAAATATTATTCTAATAGAAGCATTTTTCACAAAAGGAGGACGTTTTGAAAGATTATTCTAAGTCAATTTTTTGCCAAAATATTGTATTTAAATAAATTTTTTTTTGTCAAAATGTCCTTAAAATAATTTTATACATGTATTCTAATCTAAGTGACACTAAATATCATGAAAATTATCCATTTATGCGTTTTTTAAAAATCACGGTTCCGAACGTAGTCGGATACCTCTTAAAGTGCTTATTTTAAAAAAGTACATAAATGGATAATTTTCATGATATTTAGTGTCAGATTAGAATGCATGTATAAAATAATTTTAAGGACATTATGTCGAAAACAATTATTTAAATACAATATTTTGGGGGAAAAAATTAACTTAGAATAACCGTTTTCAAAACGTTTTTCTTTATAAAAAAATACTTCTATAATAATATATTAGGCTTACATAAAGTAAAGACTTCTCCAGAGATTCTGAACTAGGATTTCTGAAAAACTTACATTATTTTCAGAATTACCATTAATTGAAATAATTATCGGCGTTTTTTTTCTTAAAATTTCTCCTCTCTGTTGTAGTAAAATATGGATAAATCCACTTCTTATATATTTCAAAAATTCTAGTTCAGCCTCTGTACAGAGGTCTGACATATATACATGCAAAATATTATTATAATAGAAGCATTATTCGTAAAAGGAGAATGTTTTGAAAATAGGTCATTCTATGTTCATTTTTTGTCAAAATATTGTACTTAAATAATTTTTTATTGTAATACTATTCTTAAAACAGTTTTATATACGTTTTCTAAATCTAAGTGACACTAAATATCATAAATATTATCCATTTATGAGCTTTTGCAAAATCACGTTTCCGAACGTAGTCCGATACCTTAAAGCAAAAATCTAAAAACAGAATCTAAGAGAGTAAGGTTAAATAAAACAGAATTTATTTTAAAAAATCATGTGACTTTTTTTTACTATGCATCTAAAAAAACATGAAACACATTTAAGAGGAAATAGACTGCGTGGTTTTCGTTATTGAAATGGGTTTTGGAAATTTTACTGTTAATCAAATCTCAATACAGTGGTAAAATAACTTGTTTTCAGATAAACTATTCGATGTAATTACAAAATCAAACTTTTTAAATGTGACATAAAAAAAATGTGCAATGTTCAATCTTTAAACTTAAATTTGGATGCGTTTCTTAGAATTTTAAATTTATTGCTTGCTATTTTTATTTGGGCATATGGATAATTATAAATTCCCTCGTAAACCTATGGTAAATAAGAATGCTTAAAAAACTAGAGTCACAAGAAAAAAGCAATGTGCCCAATTATAAATATACTTTTTAGTGCTAAAAAAAGAACTCGAAAATTCGAATTGAGAAAGAATATTTCCCAACAAACTAAAAAAATTTATCTAAAGGTAGCATCATAAGACTTTTTTTTATTAACAGGGAAACATTTTTTTTCCTTAATATAATAAAGTTATTCTTTCATTGAACTTTGATCTCTTAAGATTTAATTGCACACAGTACTTATAAAATGTTTAATTTAGTACTGTAATGGCAGAACATTATTACAAAACGGTAAATCAAAACGAGAACATAAGGTTATAAAAAATATCTTTAAAGAATTTTTATAAAAGGTGTTTCTAATTTGTCACGCAAAAATCTAAAAGTGAAAAGTCTTGAACAATAATTAAAATTTAAGAGAAGGAGAAATAAAAACCTTTCTTTTTTCAAACAGTAAGAACAAATGGGAGAAATTATATTTCCTGTAATAACGATAACTAATTATAAATTAAATGTAAAAAGACTTATTATACTTGCGATTATAATTTGCTGAAAATTTTTCTCAATAAAAAGGTATTAATTCTAATTCTTGTGAGTCAGGAACAAATAAGACTAAATAATAACATAATTATGAGAGAAAAACAATAAATTAATATTTTATGATGAATATCTTTCACTAATACCGAGGATGGTGAACTACAATGTTAAATGGTATCCATCAAGTATCAAATATTTTTCAGTTAAGCTAGTTAACGTTTGAAAATAAATTTATAGTCCGCTTATATTTTAGCTACATCGAATTTTATTTTTAGAAACCAAACAGAAAAGGGATACAAGTGAAAAATAGAGCGAAGTTGGGCACCATATTCGCATTGCAGTAAGAAAATTGAATGCAAAAGTACACAACCTTAATAAACTTTTTGAAATGCTAATTGAAATAACGTTTACATGTTATTGGTCATTGTTTTTAATGGAATAATGTAGCTATCGATTTTCATTTGATTGGGTAATAAACATACACTATACCAGCAATGACGAACCTTTTTTGATCAGCATGCCATTTTTTCTAAAAAAAACTGTTAAGTGGAGTATAGACGTGTCGCGCGTTAAATAATTTTTTGACTTTTGGGAAAATAATAAAACTAATTACTAACAACTCAAAACTCTTTACTTACTATTAAAAAATAAATTTTGCACTGTATAGCAATAAATGTTTTAGATATACGTATAAGTCATATTAAAGTAACATTAGTGTGATTTCTCTGTTGTTGCCGATTAGATGACAAATAACTTACATTAAGATTGTAAGATGTTACTTTTAGCAAAATTCATGCTGAATTACAGTCATCTGCCAAATGGTTTCTGAGTCTTAAATGTAATTCATCTCTAAAATAATGAGAGAGATTCTCGAGCATAGGTAGATGAAAGTATGGTTAAAATAGCATGAACCAGCTTCTTCAAACAGTTAAATGTATCTGGAATCGAATTCTATGTTACCAAAATTTCGTTATTGGTATTCGCTACTTATATTGCTTGTTAATTTTTCTGTTTCAATCAATTCCAACTTTTTACTTGTTTCAATAAAATTTTGAATCCATACTGAACTAGACTGGAAATCAATCAGTTGCATTTCAAATTCTTCAATCTCCAACCAATCGTATTGGGACAAGTTCAGTTTATCAAATGAAGTCACATCAGGGTGCATAATAATTATGGAACTAAGCTCTTCAATAACTTTTTCTTAGTCTGGTTTTTGAAGTTTGAGAAGTATTTGTAGATTCTTGTAATAATATCGATTCTGAAAATATGCACTTTAGCGTCAAAAGCGTTGAGAGCCCTCTTGAAGATATATTTTGTGTGTTTCTTGAGGGTTTACATTCAATTTTTTGAAATGTTGGTATATGTCTGTAAAAATGCGACTGATATCACTCGCGTTTATTCGTAATACTTCATAGTGAACTTTGCTATTTTGAACTAAAATGAAAACCGTTTTGATCGGTGGCGTGCCCAAAATATTGTGTCGCTTCCCATCAATGGCACGCGTGCCATTGATTCACCATCCCTGACATAACATATATAAATTGAAATTGAAATTAGGAATAAAACTGATAATTAACAACTATTCATCGCTACTTGGTAACAAGCGTGCACGTTTAAAACAATTGGATCAAAAATGCTATCATCAGTAGATGTAGCCCGACTTTGATTCAAATGAAGAATTTCGTTCGTTTTTAATGGCGTCTGTTGAGTTTGTGTGTGTCTCAAGTTGTTTATTTAATTTTTGATATTCTGCTACACAAAACGAATAATTACGGTGGAATTTTAATGCTTGCTCTATGTCAGAATCCTGAGTAGCCAAATGTTGTTCCATACTTGAAGCAAATTTCAAGTCCTTGCGAATAAAATCAGTTGTTAATAGCTGAACTTCACTCGACTTGGTCCTTATCAACTTCTTTACAGTCATTAACTGTCATAAATTCGATCAAACCGCCCACAGCAAAATGTCACGAATCCTCAAATTTTTTTGGAATTCGTGTAAAAAAAAATCGTTAGATTCGTGTACCATGTTATTTCAAATTGTCTAAAAAATGACCATGTAAAAAAAGAGTAGGCTGTATATGATTGTGCGAGTAGAGAGAGAGAGAGAAAAAAGAAAAACATTATTATTAGCACGGGGTCTATTTAAGGAGTGATATGGCATCACTTACAAACAAAGGGTTCATCGAACGAAATCGGTCCAGGACTTCTTTTATCGAATTTCACATGAGAGAATGAGATACATTTTAGTTCTATTGTTCTAAAGAGAATGAGATTAACGAAATCAGTAAACCGATATTAAATGTGTTCTTGGCATTTTATTATATTCGAGAAAATATACCCATTAAAATCCTTATTCGATGTTGTTGAGAGAATGCACATGATGCAGGTTACGACGCATTTTGTATCTTCAATAAAAAAATGCATTAAAAACACTGATTACGTAGTTCTTCCTCTATCGTATTAAAAACAATCCTAAATGATCAATTCCTTAAGCATGTGAAATAGCAATTATTTTAACTGTTATTTAACAGGAAAAAGATTATCATCTCCAGGATAATTTTTTTATGTAATATTTTAGAGGATTAGGACCAACATAAAATTAGGGGCTACAAACATCGCAGTTTCAACAAGGAATTACTTTATCCATATCCATATAAAATATCGATTTAAAATTGTTTAGGTAGTCATATTAAAAATATATTAAGATTAATTCATAAAAATAGTGATGACCAATAAATAATACAAGACACATGAGTAACGTAAAAATTCTTGAGCTATATATTTTATATACATTAATGGAATAAAAAAAAAAGAATCGAGCCAATAACTTATCTCTCTTTTTAACTAATCATTATAGGTAGACGAAACAATTCAAATTTTTTTTTCTATCTCTCACCCTTAACCTGTTATTTTAAAAATTTTAAACACAAAGAGGATAATCGGATTCAAAGCCTTCTCTTCTTTATTGAGATAGTCAAAAAATTTATTAGGACCATCATGAATTCAATTATTATTGATTTGTTGGAAGTAAGAAAACCAAAATATGCTTTGGTACCTCTAGTTGATCATACAGACGGACAGAGCTATAAATTTCCTTAATTTTGTCATGTCATACGTATATATTAATTATTCCCAAAATGTTTTTTGAATGTTTAACCCGGGGGGAACGGACGCGTGGGGTACTGAGTCACCCCAGGCTCAAGAAATCGTTAATTCTAGTAAAACTGTTTATTTGTTACCAATGACCTCTTGACAGTATATTCCTATATGATAGTCTTCATGAGAACTAAAATGTATTTGTCACCTATCACCCTCTTTTTTGGGAGTGGCAAACGTTTTTTCACAATGTTAAGATACTTGTTTTGACTGAGTTCGCCACACGATCACTTTATTTCTAAAATATTTTCTATATGAACATGCTACATTTTACCTTTGTGAACAACTTAGTGGTTTTGATTGCTGTGTTGTTCGATTTATTTTGTTTATAAATAATAAATAATATAAAAAAAGAAATGGACATCTGTGATCTCTATTGAAGGAAGTTGATCATGATAGCGAAAGTAAATTTGAGAAAAGCGATGAACATGAAACGTTTG
Source organism: Trichonephila inaurata madagascariensis (assembly GCA_019973955.1). Lineage (NCBI taxonomy): Eukaryota > Metazoa > Arthropoda > Arachnida > Araneae > Nephilidae > Trichonephila > Trichonephila inaurata. The sequence goes on from BMAV01025412.1 coordinate 141,484, forward strand.
CGTTGAAAGGAAAATTTTCAGATGCTACCTGAAGAACTCAATCAAGAAAAATATGAATTGTACCACAAGACACACTTCACCCTGTCAAAAAGACACGAGCAAGAAAAAGTTCACAACATGTTGTTTATAGATCATCAAAGGACAATAAAACTACAATAACTTGAACAAAATATGACAGTTTAGCCTTCAAATAACATTCCTGTATTTTTAGCGAAAAATATCTGTGATTTGTGTCCTTTATTAAATCCACGCATTTTTGAAACTTCTGAGTTCAGTTTGATTGATATTTTTTCCCAAATTATCAAAAAAAAAAGTGAAAAGTCGAAAAAGTAGGCAAGTATACTTTCTCTTAATTAAATTATTCACTCGAATTGCAATTTTTATCGTGTGCAATAAAAATTATTATAAAAAAAGGATTGGGGTGATTCAGTCACACCCCACGACCGTTGACGTTATTATCGAGTGCGCGTCTGCTCCCGGGTTAAATATTTATATATAGGGTTGATTTAAAAATCGTTGCCAATATAAGAAATTCCACCCAGAGTTACAATGTTTATTTAATTTCATGGATCATAATACAACTATAAATCAACTTTATACATGATAAAGGGAAAGTATTTTATACAAACAAGAAGGTGATCAAACAATTCCGATTCGTCTAACCTAATGCAGAAATCTGAATAGAATTACATAAATTAATCTAGTGTCAGTCAATCATAATTTGTTGAATATTGATACAAGCAGATTTTTTTTTCTTTTAAATGTAATAGATAACATGAAAATGGTTTGTCTGTCCTTATAAAAAAGCTCAAGAATCGAAGAAAAAAATTACATATGCGTCAACAAATACTATGTAACTGACAGCTTTTTATCAGTAAAGGTTAAAAAGTAACAAGACGAAAATGATCAAACCGCATTGTTCTTTGTCTGAATCGGGTGCAAGCATTCGGTCATTAACAAATTGACGCTTCATTAAACAACCTTGTTATTCGCTTTCGAGGTCGTTTATTGCCATGCGATGAATAATGAATGGTCCCCTGATTAATGAATCGAACTCAAAGGATACAAATATAGGGATCTTTTGAATTGGATAATGCATGGGAGTTTATATTTGCATCAGCAGTTTATTATAAACGAAAAGTGTTATGTCTTCAAATCAAAGGTGTGCCGATCAAGTTATTTTTAATATAATCGAACTGCCTTTTTATGATGCATTGTCAAAGTCGATTCAATGACCTGAACACCAATCAGTGATTTTTTTTCGTTCGCCTTGAAAGAAAATCTCAAATGAGATAATGTAATTTAAGATAATTGTTATTCCAGTTCTAATGCATAGATTGTTAATTTTTTTGTCTTGGTTGTTTGTAACGTTGTATAAAATCTGTAAGCTGTTTGCTGTTGGATTGATAACCATGGTATCAATAAAGCTTGATTGGGATACCAGTTTTATATTTGAGAATTACAGGCTTCAAATAGTTAGTAAAAATTACATAGTATTTATTCCATAGTTCATAATTAGACAACTAATGATGGAGAAATATTGAAAGTTTTGGAATAATCCAAAAACACAATTTTATGTTCGCCATTATTCAGAAATTGAGATAAAACTATTAATAACACACGTCTCTCTATCTAATTTATTTTTCTCTCCTATAATCAACGAAATATATAGATGGTACCTGCTATTCAAGTTCATTGATGCCAAATTATCATTGATAAACTGAAATTATTTGTATAAATATAGTTGTATTAATATTTATATTGGCGTAGCTTAGAAGCCTTTAAGATCTTTAGGTTTATATGCGATCTCTTGTAACTAGCGATGACTTTTTCAAAAGCACAATTCAAACATTATAAACATTATTTTTCTACATATAGAATACATTTCCACTAAGTCTTGATTTATGTAGTATTGTCACGTGTCACATTAACAACAAGAACACTGATTAATAATAGCCTTAATTTGGGATAATAGCCTTTGTTGCTCTGTATCCCACAAAACCTGAACTGATTAATAAGTCAGTGCTGAAAGTCTTTCGCATTGCATATGATTTATATTTTAAATTTAACCAAGTGTTCGGTCAAATGCAATGAAAAAATTCTATCGTTGCGTTTGATAAAAATTCATACAAATTCGTACATTCATTTATACAAAAATTCAAAATTAACTTTTTGTGTTTTCTATTCGTGTAATTTAGATTGTATTCATCTACAAGCTACACAAATAAGCATCAGTAAATAAATATTTCCGAAATAAATAAAATCCTAAAATTGAGATTTACTTTAAAATTTCCTATTATAAAAACTTCCCTATGTTATTATATAATCATATAAATAGTCAAAATCATAATGCCAACTAATTCCAAGCACCAATTAATTGCCCTTTGTTTTGATAAAAACAATTCATAAAATTTGTTACTCGGTTAAAAATAACTACAAAATCCAAGCAATGTTAAAGCCAACCCGGCTTTGACGGTTTATATCGGAAAACTTCTAGAATTTTCAATGGAGTTCAATATTTTAATTCCAATTTATATATTTTGGACATATTTTTAGCCATTATACTTGAATATATGTATAATGTGTGTGTGTAAAAAAATAGTAAATTCAGAATGAAGCTTATTTTCTTCCTTCAAATATATTTCTGAAAGAATAATTCAACATTTAAAGCGTTCAATTAAATTGATATACGTACCAATGTTTTGGTGTTACATAATTTTACAAATAATTTTATTTTTATGTAACACACCCTTCTTTTCGACATACTGAACTATGTTTATTTATGTATAAATACTGAACTCTATTTTATTAACTTAATAATAGTGAGTATCTATAATAATGCATAATCTCATTTTCCTTTGATCGTTTTTACTATTTAAATAAAGATTTAATCCTAAACACACAATTGACAGTTTGAATATTAAACGTATAAAATTTGATTAGACTCATTTAAACTGACATGAAGTAAAAAAGAAAAAAACATTTTGTTCCCATAAGGCTACATAATCTTCGTTTTTCAAACGAAGTTCTTATTTACTTTTTCATGTTCTTTTAGTTATCAACAATATCGATTGTTTGCAAATATGACTTATTGTTCCAAACGATTCTGATCCATACTGTTAAGGATTGTTTCCATCTCGACCGATTCTAAAATTACAATACCCAAGTTTGTTAATCCTGATTATCTACAAGATAAATCCTTTCCTCCAATGCTAACTTCCAATTACAGATCCACTCTTAAAATATACCCCTTTCAATTTGATCAATTCTACTACAACTTGTTGTCAACATTCGAAACCAGCACTCGCTTTGTTCGTAAATCATTTTCATTCTTATTTCGGTTCGAATTATTCCAAACTCATGTTAACTGAACTTGTTCTTATGACTGGTGAGCTTTCGATTGTTTTCAACACATCTTGTTCCTTCTGTTTACTTGTTGAAAGGCGAACAACTTCATTTGAAAGCTGGTTTAAGACACACTTGCCATAAGACAATGGTATATTACTGAGTGATTATTAACAAAAGTGAATCCACAGGCGTTGTTGATGTCACTCGTTGCTGAATACAACCCATTTTCTATTTAACTTGCATAATTGCTGCTTACTGTTCAGAGTGCATTACTCTCAACTCTTTTTTTTTAATTGTTCTTTTTTGAAAAAAAGAAAACACGCTGAGAAAGCAGATGTTATTTTACTTCGCGGGTTTGTTTTGTTTTTATTTCGCAGTTAATCCGCAGAATTATTTTGACTACATAAAAGACGTTTATAAACGAAATTGCTCTGAGATCTAGCATAAGAATAAAATAAATATTAAACAGTAGAGAATGTAGGAGTTTTATTTCTTAACTGCAACCAATTTCGTTAAGATTTTGACCTTAAATCATAAATAGCATAAAAAAAGTAATAGCTCTTATTATTCTTTTTTTAGTTAAAGAACAATTAAATCTTATTTAGTGTGTATAGCAAATAAAAAGTTTTATCAGTACAGAAGATGCTAAAGGTCTTCAAATTGATACAAGTCATGGAACATTAGAATTTAAATCAGTTTTTTTTTTCTTGCAAAATATAGTTATTACTTAATTGCATATTTTTACAACAAAAAAAGGAATTAACACGATTTGTAAATAGGAGTTTTTTGTATTATTATAAATTGCATCATTTTAACATATCCCCCATAGTTTTTAGTTGGGTCCCCAAATATATAAAAATTATAGATAAATTTAGAAAACTGCATATTCTGCATTTAAATATATGGAGATATTCCTATTTCTTGATTAATGCTATAAATTGTTAAAATTTTAAAATTCATCCTGAAAAACGATATGGTACTTTTACTCTTTATAACTTTAAAACAATAAGTCATTATTCGTGCGAAATTTTTAAAACTAATCTCTAATTCACAAGTTATAAATGATAATCTTTAGCATAAAAAAATACAGTGAGAGTATTATAAATAAACTCAAGAGATTACATTAATAAGATTTAAGATACTTGTGAAACAATGTTATTAAATTACTATCGTGACTGAAAAGAAAAAAAAATGAAAAGTCATGTAAATTCTGATAAAAATCTAAGAATTTTTGTATAATCAGATAAAAAAAAACTAATGTGTGCTAAAAATGTTAATCATATTCTATTTATACATGTATTTAGTATTCAGTAGAAAGATATAAATAGCAGGATTATAAATTACGATTAAGGAATCTGCTTTTTTGTGCGCTTAAAAAGAACGTCACAGTGTGATTACTTATGATCTTGTCATCACGCAGAACCTAGAAGAGACTCATGATTTGTGTTTTTGAGCAAAGATTTTTAATGAATAGAGATTTGACTCCGGCAGTATATGAACACGCCCACAATAGTTTGAGTATCTCTTCTTTTTTCCTTTTTTGTCCTAAAAAATGAACAATTTGCTCTCTAAAGCTTATGCATAGTTATTACACACAAAATAATTATAGATTTGTTTTATAATTTGTTTCAAATGAAAATCAAAAAATGAAATTTTCAACTGGTGATAAAAACTAAATTCAAATTACAATTAGATGAAATTTCAATTAATGATTAGTTGATGGAATTTAAATTAATGATTACCTGATGGAGTTTGAATTAATGATTACTTGATGGAATATAAAGTAATGATTACTTGATGAAATTCGAATTTTTTATTACGTTAGAATTATACATCAGCTAACGAACTTTGTAATTTTAAACCTTGTTTCTTGGAAGAGTAAATATGCTTTAGGACAGGGGTTCTGATACTGTGGTTCGCGGACCCCTGGGGGTTAGCAGAGCCACACTTGGCGGTCCGCAAAGTTTCTCATGCAAAGTTGAGATTTCCCTCTCTCATAGACTTTGAAAGGCTTCGTGGAAAAATTGAAAGATGTGCCATACTAGGCTACATCACTAAATTGTCCACAATGAAAAAACTCTATTGGAACGTATTTTGTTCAAGAATATTAAGTCGGGGAGGGATGTTCAAAATCTTGGGGGTCTGAGAAGTCACGCTGATACATAAAAGGGGTTCTCGGAGATCGAAAGTTTAAGAACCGCTGCTTTAGACTATGATACTTCATTTTCTAACTCCTTTCACTTCACCATTAGAGAACTTTAAGGCTGTATTGAGTTCTAAGCCGTACACACACATACAAATTTAACTATTTTGCATGCTTATATTTAACCAATTATCACCCTCTATCTATACGGGAATATTTGTTGAAATTTAGATTCGAACTGAAGATCCACCAATTAATAATCTGAATTTCTACAAATAGACAACCGTAGGATGGACAAATTAGGATGTCTGAAAAAATTTGAACAAGCAAATTTATTTAAGGCCATTAAACCAATGCATTCTTTATTATACTGTATTATAATATTAAAAATATTTTTAATATTTCGAAGTAAAGATTGATTTTTTAATAAAATATACGTTTTTTAAATAATACGTTTTTTTTTTCTTTAGATTTGAAATTAAAAAAGACACTAAAATGAATTATGAATGATTTTTTTAAAAAATTAATACCTTTTCCAGAGTTTAATACATTGCACGACGTTTAAAATTCGATTCTAAAAAAGTGTGTCCAGAAAATTATGCAAATTTCTGGATAGGACCTTATAGGGTAATGCAAATGATGTGAAATGTGCAGTTGTCCAGAGCACGTTGAGTAGAATATAAGGGGAGGAGTCTGAAGAATGGGCGATAACCATTCCATTATTTTTTCTCTCAACGGAGGTAATTTCAACAAATAGACAATTTTACGAAGGGCTTGGTGATTACTCTCAGAAGGACACCACATCATAGACGACTCAATTTGCAATGGTGCGGGGCTTGAACGATGCGTACAAAGGAATGGCATAGGGTTGTATTCTTATACGAATCACGCTCCTGTTTGTCCAATCATAGTCACGCCTACGAGTGTGATACCGATGTGTTCACAGGTCCAATCCAGACGCATAACACCCCTCCGCAAGACAATACGGCGTCATGGTTTGGTGTACGGTAGTAAATCACATGTGATTCGTATTCGAAGCATTAAAACGGCCTAACGATTACAGTGTTGACACTCCTCTGCGGTGTGTTATCAGACACACTCTTCTTGCGGGAAGAGGATAATTCAATGACATTTATCAGCAAGATAACGCCCAACCACACACAGCACACATCAACCAATGAGCTCAACAAGATTTACAGATGCTTCCCTGGCCACAATTCTCTCTTGATCTATCACCGAAGTAACACTTCTGGATCAGGATTGGACGCTGTATATCTTATACAACAGCCGTGTTAAGAGGATGAACTGTGGTTGACAGGGAATAAAGAATCATTCCTCACAAGATGCAATCCGGAATCTTATTGTTTCTGTACATAGATGTGTTTGCTGCGTGTATCGCCATTCCAGTGGTCCCACAATCAGCTGAACTGAAGTTGATTCGGTTCTATGTTATGAGTATCAATTCAAAATGAACATCACTTTTATTGCTCGTAGCCGTCTTCCTCTTTTTATCCAGTTTCTCCTCTTTCTGGCTTTTCCTTCTTGGTGTGTTATTTTCTATGCCACATCATGTATTATATCATATTTAAGTTAGAATTTTATAGTTGCATTAATTTTAATGAAATTTTATAATTTCATATCATAATTTACATTTAAATATATATTCTAATTTTATTTCACAGCTTATATTTTATTCTATATTAAAACTTTATATTTAGTTCATATTTGAATGTGTAAAATAATTTTATATCATAATCTTAAAAGTGAACATTAAAATTTAATTAAAAATTTTTTATTACATTGTCAAGAACAAAATTGAAGTCAATCCATTGATTATTTGAGATAAATCACACTAAATGTTTCAAACAAAAAAAGATTTGTAATTTACATAATTGTTTAATTATTTTGAAATAAATTCAAATAGATCACATTTTCCAAATCTAAATATGTTTGGGGTTCTTGTCTTAGAAATTATTATAAACAATGGTTGTGTCGAACAGTTTTAACTGTAATTATTCACCTTCATAAAGCTCATACCTATATTGTATATACTAAATTACATATAATATAATAAAATAAAAACATAAAGATTAATTCATGATTAAAATTTTGTTTCAAAAGTCATTTTTGAAAAAAGGAAAAATAAGAAAGAAGGAAATTCCATTCCGATTCTTGTGTAATTATAATTCTCTAATCATTTTTTCCTTCCTTTCGCATTTATTCTCAATATAAAACTGTTTTGTCGTGCTTTCTTCTGGGAAATATTCAACCTTGAACTTCTTGAAGGCAACACAACAAGGCAATTTCTTCAACAAGGCGACGCATTATCAACTTAAAACATTTACGTCCGGTGGAAGACTCGACAATAAACACATTTTCATACAAAGTGCCTCTTTTGCCTACAAATTTCAGAGCTATTTTCCATTTATCAAGCCGACAAACACCTTGACAATGTTATATATGATCGAAACTGAACCCATTCTTGGAATTGTCGTTGAAAAATTTCATTCAAATCTTTGTTCTTTCCTTCGGTCCTCCATAGAAAGAAAGCCCGCTCATCTCGCATCGTTCCAATCCGTTTTCAAATAGGTCATCAGAAAAATGAATCCTTTGTTATAAACAATGAAGGAGGCGCGTGCAGAAACTGTTACCACGGCTGGACATGAAACTAAAAGGAAAAGAATTCAGGATTAAAAACAGCAGCAACACACACCGGCATAGTGATCGGTTAATTGAAGTTACTGGAGGAAAAGCGAAACGAATCTTCTTTAAGTTTTCTGTGACCTTTAACAACTTTAGTGTGCCTTTTGGTTTTGACCTACATACTTCAAAGAGAGAGAAAAAGTTTCGTGCTTATGGGTGGCCAAGATACCCCCTTTCTTTCTCTCCTATTCCTGTATGGAATTGTCCTTTCTTAGTGTCACTGTTAAAGCATGGCCATTTAGAACGGTTCATTATGTTGTTTTCATTTTTCTTGTCATTGTGTCTAGTGATTTGAGCCTAGAATAAATGGTATTAATAGTCCGCTAAAGACAGTGATTGAGAAGGCGATTATGTGTTTGTGCTGCTGAACAGGAAAATCTCGACAGTTTATAATGATTTGGGTTGTACCTCATAATTTGACGGAATTTTTATTGTCCTGATATTAAAATATAATTTATGATCTATGTTTTGAAGGATTACATTGATAATTCTTGAAGAACAAACATGTGACATATATACGTCAGATTTAAGACGGCTAACATTGTTATATGTATGTATTATGTTTTATTCCCCTCTTTTTTTGTTTTAAAAGTTTTAAAAAATGCTTTTAAAATTTATATAAAGGGCAGTAATTAATTATAACTCGACAAGTAAGCTATTTATAATTATTTTTGTTTTTAATATGCATTCAATAATTTTTTTAAAATAAAAAATCTAATAGCAATTAAATTGTGAAAAATGGCTTCCTTTTCTAATATCTTATCTTTTTAAATGAAAAAAAAATCGACTTATCGAAGCAGGAATGTTTTTTAAAGGATCTCCAAATTTTAATAATAAGAAAAAAAGAGACTCAAAATGTAAATATGCGATTAAAAAAAAAACATTTTAATTTAAGGTGAGTTTTTGAAGTTCAATGGCTTTATATAATTACATTACAACCCAACCTTCAATCAATAGATATAAATCATTATATCATATTTAGTTTTCATTTAATATGATCGGAAAAACCGAAGTAAATTAAAGTTTGATAAAATGAATAAATATATATCAACAGAAAAAAGGATTTTCCTTTACGAATGAAATCGTTGCATAACATTCTCGTAAGGTAGATAAAACAATTTTCATGTGATATTTTGTTTCGCATTAATAATTGTAAGAACTTAAATCTATCTCCCCAGTATCAGAACTAAATTAGTTCTAAATTAATTCTTGATTTTTTTTGGATCAAATTTAGAAGTGAGGTGTTAAAATCTGTTATTTAAACTACACAACAAAAGTATTAATGGTTAATGTGAAGAAATGAGCACTCAACACACTTAAAAAAAAACTAATACATAGGTGTAAAAGGTTCGAAGCTCTCTAACAAATTTCTTTTTATAATTAATTTTTTAAAAATATTAAACATTTAATCAGGATCTCAACCGGGATTCAACTAGATTACCAGACATCTTAATATGATTAAAATAGAATCATGATTATAAATAACGAGTCATTTACTTATAAAAAGAACAAAATGGCTGTTTTTATAGATAACACTTTGCTAATTATAAATTCTATACATTTTTTAACGAGAAAAGTATAAACTTCATTATGGTGACTATCTTTAAGCATAGGAAAGAGAAAACATCAACTTTAATTGTAAAATGAAGACTTCGTATTCAAATATTCTCCTAAATTCCTATTCATTCCATGATTATTATCAAAACAATATGTCTCTTACAGAATAAACATTGAAGCATTCATTGTACCTCACAGATGAATTCAAGCATATCAGATCGGAGATAAAGAGCTGTTTGCAATGGAAGGGCTACAGTAAATTATTCATAGACTGATGCAGCCAATTATCAGTCCTTTCATGAAGAAACGACTTTATTTATACAAGAATACGTGAATCCTCCATTCATGTGTATTCGCATTAATGTGCGTGAGTTAAAATAACAGATACTTCTTACAGATATGCATTATATCTGCAAAATCTTATAAGACACTAGCGGTCCCGGCAGACGTTGTCCTGTACACACGTCTTAAATCCGAAAATTACAAATTTTTTTGAATAAGTTGTAACAATCTGGACCGTTTTGATGATTTTTTTTATAAAGAAAGTTATTACAATACCTGACATCATCACATGTACAGTTACCACAATTCGACCTATCGATTGCGCGTGAGTATGTATTTACTACGAACTAAGTTGAATATAGATCCTATTCTGAATAGAAACTTAAGCTTGTTTTGATTAAAGGGTAAAAAAGATAAAACTCGAGCTATTTTCATAACAGGCATATTTTTTTAATGCACGAAAAATAAATTTATCGTAATGCCATTGAATGTTCAATGTTTTTTGTTAATCCTTGAGGGGTATAAGCAAACAAATGCGATGGTTTGCTAAACCTCGGACATGCAACATATAATTGGCCGTGTGAAAAGCAAGGGTTTTCTAAATCTAAGCCACAAATTGTCATTGTTTGACCTTGTGACTTATTAATGGTCATAGCAAATACCAAGTGAAATGGAAATTGCAAACATTTGAATGGGTAGGTGAGTTTGAAAGATTCATTGGGATCTGTGTTAGAAGTACAACTTCACCTTGACGTTTGCTGCTCAAAATAGTGGCCTCAAGAATATTGCCCACTTATTTTTTATGAACAATCACGCACTCTTACAAAATTTTGGTGCATTTTGAACTAATTGCGATATCAGACCGAATTGTGAATCTAAATCATTCTCAAATCGACTTAAACCCACACAAAAAATTTCATCAAAATCGGTCCAGCCGCTTAGGAGAAGTTTAGTCACATACACACGCACAGAAGATTTTTATATGTAAAGATGTATTGCACTTTTGAAGATGCAATAGATATCTATGGGAAATGCGTAGTTATATGAGATGAGTTTTGTTAAAACTCTCAAGAACATCCTTAGAAATGAATATAGATATTTCACAAAAAGTGTATTTTTTCATTGCCGGTAGGTTTTTAAAATGCTTCTAAATATTTTCCTATCCCAGTAAGATCTATATAAACATTCGTCTACTTATAACTAATACTTCTCTTTAAATGATTTTTCGAGGTTCTCTTTAAATGCTGTTTTCTTTGAACCAATGGGCTAAATTCATAACAGTCACGTGATAAATGAAATCATGTGTTCTCCGTTGAATTCAAAACTGACATTAGACTTGTAGTTGTCCTACTTGCAAAACATAAATAAAGTTCCAGACTCGATAATTGGTTAAAAATGTTCAAATATTACAATTCTACAAAAAGTTTTTCAAAATTTAAAAAAAAAGAAAACTATACTTAACTATACTAACTTTTAATTAAAAGCCTTTTTTTTTATCTGTTTTTATTATTACTTAAATAACTATATAATTTTTAAAGAAGTTTCTGCAAAGAGCAGAAATTACGAGGTCTGTCTCAAAACACCCCAGAGTGGCTGAATAGTGCGACAATAATATTTACTCCCTCACACTGCAAAAAGCAGAAATTGGCAACAGCAAAGTGCACAAACTGATTGACTGGAAACAGATAATTGCATTTTTATCATGAGATTGGGAAGTCACATAAATTCTTTAAAAAATGGGCTCGAAACACGTGATTGCAGTTATCATGTGACTATGATGTCACATGAATTTAATCCAATATCCGCTTGTTTTGAATAAGTTACTTAAAAAAGTATATTACTTCGTAAAATATTTTTGATCTACTATCATTTGTTTCAAAATTATTCCCAAAAAGGTTTATATAATAACAATATCGCTGTAAAGAAAGAAAAATACCGAAGATGTTTTAACAAAATTATAAAAGCAACCAATACATATCTCTCAATAGATTACAAATAATAACAAATACTTTACTAAAATTATTGCCCACAGTTCTTACCAATTATCGTTCACGATGTTCTTACCAAACAGGAAAAGATGGCAGACATACTAACAAAAAACTATAAAAAAATTATTAAAAAACTAAAACTTAATTATTTCTTCAAAAACTTCATTCATTCTGAAGCCTACGAGTTCTCTAGTCCTACAATAGATAATCCAATATATTATATGTTACGATCTGGAAATATAGAGCATAATGTAGACACATTAGCATTCTTGAAAGGGAAAGTTTTAAGGAGGGCTGTATCATAACTTGAGTAAAAATTTTGGGGGAGTTAACAGTGACCTTAATGCGTTTGCTAATGGACATCTAAAATGGTTCGAGACATTATAATGAAGAATTTTATCACACGCAGCTGGAGCAGACGATTTTTTCTATTCTATTTATAGCTCACATAACAATAAAAAAAATCAGAAAAGGCTTAGTAGATACAGGTTATGAGATAATTTAATAGTTTAATAACTAAATCACTCCCATTGA